>JAZDUA010000303.1:0-117500 GCA_038098605.1 Gryllus longicercus
CGATCGGCCGATGAGGACGCAGACTTCCTGTCATGCATCGTAACCGGTGATGAAACATGGTGTTTTCAATACGAGCCACTTACAAAGCGCCAGAGCTCGGAATGGAAAGGTCCAGAATCTCCGAAACCGAAAAAAGTGCGAATGAAGAAAAGTCGGGTCAAGACACTGCTCACAGTTTTCTTTGATTCCAAAGGAATTATCCATAAAGAATTTGCTCCAGAAGGTCAAATGGTGAACGCACATTACTACTTGAGTGTTCTAACTCGTTTATGGTCGAGGATTGTTCGGGTGAGGCCTGAATACCGCAACCAAGGAACTTGGTGTTTGTTGCACGACAATGCTCCAGCGCACCAAAGCAAGATCGTTCGCCAATTCTTGGCTGAAAAAGGTATTGTTGCGCTTGACCATCCTCCTTATTCGCCGGATTTAGCTCCGTGCGACGTCTGGCTATTTCCCAAACTGAAAATGTCCATGAAAGGACGGCGTTTCGACACGATTTCCGATATTCAGAAGGCTACGACAACGATCCTGCAGGCAATTACAATTGTTGACTATCAGAATTGTTTTGAAAACTTTTTCCACCGCTTGCAGTTGTGTATTGACTCATAAGGAGACTATTTTGAATAAAAAAGCATGCACACTACGAACAACCAACTTCTTGTATTTTATTTCACATCAGTCACCTTTTCTGTGGGACGGACTGTGTATGTTTATTCACTGCAAAATGACCTCTCCTCTGCACACTCTAGCAGTTTGTTATTTTAATTTTTCCATATTGTAGTGTCATGGGTGCGACAGCGGCGCTGGTCTGGAAAGGAGATTGAAGACAGGAAATTGCTGTCGTTTGGAGCACAAGGGTCCCTAGCTTCAACCGTCGCCGAGTGGCCTGTATTGTCTTTACAGTATTCGCACCCACCATCCACCCCTTTACAACAGCTGTGGTGTGTACGCACCTGCAGCACTTCGGGCGCGCGTCGCTGCACCTCGTCGAAGGGCTGCAGGGCCTGCAGGGCGTCGAGCGGCGGCAGGGGCGGCAGGAGCAGGGCGCCGGCGCGCGCCTGGGCCTCGGCCTCTGCTTCGGCCTCCGCCTGGGCCTGGGCCTGGGCTTGGGCTTGGGCTTGGGCTTGGGCCTGCGCCTGGCGCTGCAGCTCCCGCTCCTCGCGGTGCTCCTCGACCGTCGCCAGCGCGTCCTCGTACGCCCTCTGCAGCAGCAGCGCGTCCGGCACCACCACCTCCGCCAACGCCTGCACACACACAGGCACACCCACTCGCCCACGCGCTCTAGGGTCGGCCCTACGGCAGCGCATCCGGTTGGGCTGACCCAAAAAGGTCTGTGTTCAGGACGCTCTAGGAAGGAATTGCAACTAAAACATCTCGTGAGGAGGGCGTGGGAGAGGAAAGGAGAGAGAGGAATGGCGTGGGAAAGGGAAGGGAGGGAAAGGGCAAGGGGAGGAAAAAGGGAGTGGAAGGGCGAGGGGAGGAAAAAGGGAGTGGAAGGGCAAGGGGAGGAAAAAGGGAGGGGAAGGGAGAGGAAGGGCGAGGGGACGAAAAAGGGAGGGGAAGGGCTAGGGAAAGGGAAGGATGAGGCGAAGGGTGAGAGGTTGAAAAGAGAAGGGAAAGGCATAGGAGAGAGAAAGGACGTTGGGGAAAGGGAAGGGGTGGGGTGGGTAAGGGTGAAGAGGAGGGGAAGGCAGAGGTGTAAAGAAAAACGAGGAGGCGGGGAAGGGTTAAATGGTGAGGGTGAGAGAGGGGAGAAGGGCGAGAGGGAAGGGCGTTGGAAGGAGAAGGGCGAAGGGGAGGGCTAGGGGGTTGAAAAGGGGGAAGGAAAGGGATAGAGGGAGGGCTAGTGACAAAGGGAGGGGAGGGGAAGGACGAGGTGAGAGGTGGAGGGGCGGGTAAGGGCGGGGGGGGAGGCGGAGGTGTAAAAAAAGACGAAGGGGAGGGGAAGGGGAAAAGGTGAGGGTGGAAGGCGAGAGGGGAAAAGGAGTTGGAAGGGCTCATACAAGTAGTATTCCGGTTCTTGAGCCTGGCTCGACCGACCTGGAACCGACCATGTGCGCAGTACCCCAAGCGGTGCTCGTGCTCCGAGGCCCAATTGCCAGAGCCTCGGCGAAGCCCCTCTCGGGGGGGGGGGGGCGTCGAGGAACGACTTGCTGTGCATCGTGTTGAGTTGAACACAGCCAATAACTGTCGCATTTCATAATTTTCATACTTTTATTCGTAGGTCAATAGGTCGCTGTTAGTCGCAGTCACTGCCACGGTCAGCTTCGGTTAGCGTTACAGTCGCGAGTACACAACCAGTACGAAATTCATGGTTAAAGCCTGACACAATCTGTGACGGTCTGTATGGCACGATGGGAGATAACGGACAATTATCGCCACTCACTAAGTGGGTCATAGTCAGGTTCAGCCTCGTTACACTACCACAGTCGGAGATAGTCTCACAGTAAAACCTTGACAGTGTTTCTCATGGGCAGTCACGGTCGCAATCCCTTTTACTTCTTTAATGTGTTGTTGACTCTACTTCAACTACAGAGTCAGTTGAAGAGAACCACAACCTAACATATTCGGTCGATCGGTCGGTCAGTCACCATAATTTTACAGATAGATTCATAGAACACACCACGACTTTCCATTTATTGACAATGTTGAGAGATATTAAATTATGTTTTATAATGAGACCTTTTAAACGAAGTTTGCTTTACTAGTTTCCGTAATATGTGTTCACTGAACTGAAGGACAATGCTATTTCTGTTATGAGAGCAAATTTCTTATCGATCTCAAAATTACATTTCCAAGAACACAAAAAAAAATATACTGCAATAAATACTGGTATATTCTTCTTCTATAGCGACGTTGTGCATATGCTAGGTTCCTTGGGAAACCAGGGAAAATAATAACTAATAGAATATTTTAGAAAAGAAAAAACACATTGAGTATTAGTTATTTCATTACACATTTGAGATGTTTGAATCCGCAGATCCACGAAATTTGAAACGATCGTCAGAGAAATGAACAGAACAAGACCGATGTTTACGTATCTTTGACAATATACTACGCTTCCAAAAGAGCGATTTTATTTGTGATTTTTTCGGACCGAGCGATAACGTTTCACGTTACATCTTGTTTCTCGGAAGAATGGTTCGTTTGCTCCGCAAAGAAGAGTTTCATTACCCTCGAGGCAGCAAGTTTCGACTTTCCAAATGTCATCCGAAGGTCATCAAAGCTCGGATGTTTCGTATCAGTGCTTTTTTGCGTCGTGGAGATGCTAAAGATATTCCGTAAATACGAACTTAGTTTTTGCGTCCCAGTTATCTTTAAGACTGATGTGAAATTGATATAACGTGCTAACAAGTGTTGAAAAGGTAAAAAGTATTGAAAAGTATAATACAGGAGTCAATGAGAAAAGGGTAAACAGTTGTCAATGTCCTAAATTACTTATATTGCATCTTCAATCATTGTTCCAATAAGATAATATTTTTTTGCAAGCATAGGCTTTCGCAGCCAGAGTCATGTGAAGGCTCTGGCTGTCTGCGTCACCTGGACAACAGAGAGCCTTCACAATCACATTTTTTTATAGTTGGACATGTCTTAAAAACACCATTCTTTTCTACTAGAAACGGCATTGTTAAAAATGGCTTATAAAATAAAGGTACAATTTCTCTGTTAGGTAACTTGTTCACATTGTTTTCCAAGATCGTTAAGAGTAAAAGGGGATCTGAATTCAAGGAGAAAGGATATGGAAGTTGGTAGCGAGGAGGCAGATATATGAAGATGCTAGTTGATAGTGGATCTGGACAATAAACGAGTGTAACAGGGAGAGAACTCGAGAGAGTTGAGAGTCTGTGGCAAAGGACGAAGGAGCGGGGAAGAAAGTTATAACACATTTCAAGCGGAACGGGGCTGCAGGGGGAGCAGATGGATGAGCAGAGAAGAGGTCTGGACATTAGACACTCCAGGCTCATTGGCAAAAGGAAAGGCGACAAAGAGGAGGAGTCAGGGGAAGGATGATGAAGAGGGAGAAGGAATGGGGAAGGGCGAGGGAGCAAAGATGGCCAGGGGAGGGGAAGGGCGATGGGAAGAGGATAGGAAAGGGAGGGGGAGTAGAAAGGCGAGAGGACGGAGACAGCGAGATGGAGAGAAAATATGGGTGAAGGGAAGAGAAGGGCGTGAGGCGAAGGTAGAGTTGGAGAAGGGCAAGGAAGGGAAAGGGGAAGGGGGGCAGGAAAAGCGAGAGCGGGCGAGGATGGTGACGGAAAAGGGTGTGCACGAGGGGAAGGGCGAGGGAAGGGGCGAGGGGTGTGGGAAGGAGTGAGGGTAGTGGAGAAGGTAGTGGAGAGGGGTGGGGTGAGGGGAGGGGTGAGGGGTGGGGCGAGGGGAGAAAGAGAAAGGAGAGGAAGAAGGGCGAGAGAGGGAAAGTAGGAGTGGAGAAAGGCATGGGAGAGGGAAAGAGGACGGGGAATCGAAAGGCGAGCGAGATGAGGGGGTGAGAGCGTGGTGAAGAAAGGAGTGGGATTGGAAGACAACAGGGCGTGCGGAAGGGTGGTTGGGTGGGAGGGATGGAGGGAGGGATAGAGGGAGGGTGGGATTGATGGAGGGAGTAAGGGAGGGAGTAAGGGAGGGAGGGAGTAAGGGAGGGAGGGAGGGAGGGAGGGAGGGATGGAGGGATGGAGGGATGGAGGGATGGAGGGAGGGAGGGAGGGTTGGAGGGAGGGATGGAGGGAGGGAGGGATGGAGGGAGGGAGGGATGGAGGGAGGGAGGGATAGTGGGAGGGAGGGATAGTGGGAGGGAAGGAGGGAGGGAGGGATAGAGGGAGGGGGGATAGTGGGAGGGAGGGATAGTGGGAGGGAGGGATAGTGGGAGGGAGGGAGGGATAGTGGGAGGGAGGGAGGGATAGTGGGAGGGAGGGATAGTGGGAGGGAGGGAGGGATAGTGGGAGGGAGGGAGGGATAGTGGGAGAGAGGGAGGGAGGGATAGTGGGAGGGAGGGATAGTGGGAGGGAGGGAGGATAGTGGGAGAGAGGGAGGGAGGGATAGTGGGAGGGAGGGATAGTGGGAAGGATGGGCAGGCTGGCCCCTAGTAGGGAGGCGCGGCCGCGCGGCGCGGCGTTACCAGCGGGGGCGGCGGGCGCAGGTCGCGCGTCTCCTGGCCGTGGCGGAAGCCGTCGGGGGTGTTGTAGTGCGCGGCGAACAGCTGCGGCTCCGCCATGGCGAGGCGGCGGCGGTGGCGGGCCGAGCGCTTCACGGGGCCGGGGGCGGGGCCGGCGGGGGCCGGCGGGGCTGCGGCCACCACGCCAGCGGCCACCGGCGGTGCGTAGTAGCCGCGTGGGCCCGCGCCCTGCTCCACCTCCACCACTGCAACACACCGTTGCTTCTTTACAAGCGGCTCAAACAAAAGACGCATTAGAGCCAAAACGTGTTACACCAATTACAAAGGCACACTCAAAAAAGGTGTCACACCCAAAGACTTGACTCATGTTTCTCTATGTATGTCGACGCGCTGAATTCCAATCCGAAGCCAGAATTGCGACACCTTGTTTTTAACAAATTACAATTTCACGGTGTTGTTTTCGCAATTTAAAAATACTGGAGGAAGGTGGTGCAGTTTGGGCTTCTGATTAGGTGTCAGCGCGTCGACATACATAGAGAAACATGTGTCACGTCTTGACTTTTGTAGAGTATAATGCTACACAACACCAAAATCTAGTAATCTCATGGTTTTTTTTTTTTTTGCAAAAAAAATCAACAAGAAAACTGGAGGTTTGTGGCTGAATTCTAAAACTGAATCTGAAGCTAGAATTACGCCCCCACCCTCCAGTCTTTTAAGTAGTGAAACACACATTAACTGCAAATTTTACGATGGTTTATCGCGATTTAAAAAACAAGAACGTGGTGGCTCAACTCTGGCTTGGAATTCGGATTCAGAGCATCGTCATACATAGATAAACATGCATCGACTTTTTGGCTCTGTCAACCTTTGGCTTCTTTAGAGTAAATGCTACAAGACATCAATCTGGTTCCACACTGTTTTTTACGATTAAAAAACTGGAGGATGGTTGCGCTATTATGTCTTC
Source organism: Gryllus longicercus (assembly GCA_038098605.1). Classification (NCBI taxonomy): domain Eukaryota; kingdom Metazoa; phylum Arthropoda; class Insecta; order Orthoptera; family Gryllidae; genus Gryllus; species Gryllus longicercus. The sequence goes on from JAZDUA010000303.1 coordinate 6,075, forward strand.
GGATTTGAATTCAGCCCATTGACATATATGTGCTTGTACTTTTCAAGCTGGCTTCACCAGATGACTTACTTTTTAATTCACATTATAATAAGTCCTCTATATGGTTTCACTAAATACATTGTTTATAAAAGGACAATCCTTTGAGTCAAATATATCATTTATTGATGTAAATGTTGATGTTACACTAATATCGCTAAAATAGTTGCATCCGTACTACTTGCGGACTTAACACTTTACTATCATTTTGTAAACGAATAAGGCCATTACTAAATCGTATAGGTTTCACACGTGTGGATGGCGTTTTTATCGTGGAAGGATTGGGGGTATATTAAGTCTCGCGCGCGGCGTTGATAGTGGTAGTGCGTTTGTCGTTCCTGCTTAGCACATTGGAGGGAACTCTGACATAATAAACGTAGTTCAAAGACTAAGTCTCCGCGCCCGATACGCCTTTTGGTTTCTCTCAGCCGCAAGAAATATTGTTTTCTGTATACTAGCATTATAAATGACCTTTTCTGTTGCAAGTAATCGTTCATAAACGGACATTTTACGGCACAAATGATGACGTATCAGATCTTAGGGCACGAATGATTGCGTCATCACACATTTAGCCAATCGCAGTGAAAGAATCTTTGGGAGGTAGAGGTAAGCGGAACAGCGGACTACAGTTATCTTGCACAGATGTCAAATGCCCAAGACACGACAAGAAAGTTGTTTCGCAAAATTAAATTTGATTCTCTTGTAAATATAGAATGCTGTTATACAAGAAATGACGTATGCAACTAGTTTTTAATGTTGCTTTATTGAATTCGTAGATATTTGAAAACTCGCTCCTAACGTCGCTCGTTTTCAAAACATGTACTCATGCAGTAAATCTTAACATTATAAACTAATTGCATACACTACTATAATAGAACAGCATTGATTTTGTGGAGACGACAGAGTGATCGTGCCAAACCCGAGTATCTACATGCCCGTCCTCGAGTCTCCCCAAAACTAACACTTTTTTGTCACTTAACTTAGGATAATGACTACTTTGCGCGAATTATTTTTAAGAGGAATAAGAAAATATTCATGCTCCAAACCAATTATATAAAGATTATTCCTCTCATAATTTTCGTAATGAAATTTTCGTTCTGCGATTGGAGACATAACGCTATTTCATGCAACCCTCTGAAAGCAAAGAACTCTATGGCGAACTCAGTGAGCGGGAAAGGTCGAGAACAATGTGCGATAAGGGGCATAATCTGTTGAGAGGGCCAGATGGGACCAATTTGCGAAGAACAACCCACAACAAGCGTCATATGTGAGCAGGCATCCGGTTGCATAGCCAAAGGTGTTCCCAGAGAAGAGAGAACTATTATAGTGTACGTAAAGTGTATAATACCACGATATGCAACAATTTTTTGTTGCCAGTTTCATTCAATAGCTTAAGGTCGTATTGAAAACGAGGCACTTTGAGATATCATGGTAGAAGGAAATTATAGGGAAACATTACATAACACACTAATGAAAAAAATAAATATCTCGAACGTGGCACAAAGCATTTATCACAATATACCCATGAACTATTTAAATAAGTTGTTAATGTATAAATAATGAAAAATAGATCAGACAATATTGGAATTTGAAGTCAAACACACATATCTTCCTAGATTTTCGAATTATTTAATGATACTGACTTATTTTGGAATAGGAAATATCCGAACAAAACGTTTTAAATTGATGTATCGACATAGTGTTCTGTTCAAGCCGTCCAAAACGATTAATAACGATTAATTTAATAACAGATTCATGTTTCTAGTTTTGATACAAAACCTTTAGGATTCGGTTGTGTATGAGGTTTGTATATGAAATAGTTTCCTCATATTTTCATTAAAGCATATTGTTGATTTTTATTTACTTCTTTGAAAGAACGAAGTGCTTGACTAAGATTTATCGGTGTCTACATACATTTTGGGCATACATTTGAAGAGTTGAGTAAAATTGACATAAATAGTCTTCTGATTTGAAGAGTTGAGTATAGTTTGACATAAATAATCTTCTGGGTAAGCGAGATGTCATTTGTCGTGTATAAGTCTACTCGAGGTGAACTGACTATTATTTACGATCCATGCAGAACATAGTAAGAGAATTATCGGAAAACACTTTTTGGAGTTATAAGGAATATACAATGGTAAAATACTGTGAATTACTGTACAGCCTTTCCGGCATGTTACGAATAGTTATGGCTGATATAATTGTATAATCAAACATAAAAAAATATTCTATCGATATTGTTTCAGTATTTAACGAGAACATTCCCCGCTTTCTTGTATGCTCGCGAATAAACGAACCAAACATCTGTTCAGTTTTAAATTTCATTTTTTATGCCATTGTATAACAAAAAATGTTTACTATGGCAACACAAATTAAGAATTATTATTGCCTAACACACAATATTTTTAGGAGTTACTACGCGTGTAAAATAAGAACAGCTGAGAAATAAAATTTTGTTTTTCATCCAAATTCAAAACCGTTTATGAAGATAATTTCGACTGACGGAATTCATCATGAACTTAATGAAAAAAATAAAAACAACAAAAACTGTATCTCATAATTGGAACGGTTTTTAACAATTTAATTTTCTGCGGCGTTAAGAAGTACCAACATATTTTCGGCATTAAAAAGTACGGTCAATTCTCACTTTGTTGAAAAACTCCACTTGGGTCGTCACGAGAAGAAATTCTGAAAGCCAGTTCTTCCATTTCATATAACATTACAACAGAAAAACGAAGGGTAATGAGGGGCGAGGAGTGGCGGCGTGAAGGGAAGCGGCTCACCGTTGACGTCGAGGTCCTCGTCGCCGAGTGGCGGGAAGTACACCTCGTCCGCGAACTCCGGGTGCGGGTCGGAGGCGGACGGCGTGAAGGCCACGCGGGCCAGGTTGCGCTGGTCTAGCTGTTCCTGCCGAATCGGGATCGTCATTATTTAGACACACCTTTCGTTTTCAGCAAAACACAAAACACTAAATAACGCAGAAATTAAGGAATCTGCCGAGGGAAAATGTGGAATGGCATTGTACTGTCTTTACAGAGGTGGTGGTGTTGACTGTAGCGGTGGCAATGACGGTGGTGGAGGTGGTGATAGCAGAAGTGGTGATAGTGCTGAACGTGGTGGAGGTGGTGGTAGGAATAGTGTAGGTATCGGCGAACACGGAAGAAGGGGTGGAGGTTGTGGAAGCGGTGGAGGTGTTAGAGGTAGTTGTGGTTGTCGATGTGGTGCTGCAGGTGGTGATGCCGATGGCGATGCTGATGGTGATAGTGGTTGTGACGGCGGGGCCAAGGGCGCGAGGGCGAGGGCGAGGGCGAGGGCGAGGGCGGGGGCGGGGGCGAGGGCGAGAGCAAGGGCGAGGGCGGGGGCGGGGGCGGGGGCGAGGGCGGGGGCGAGAGCGGGGGCGGGGGCGGGGGCGAGAGCGGGGGCGGGGGCGGGGGCGAGGGCGGGGGCAAGGGCGGGAGCGGGGGCGGGGGCGAGGGCGAGGGCGAGGGCGAGGGCGAGGGCGAGGGCGAGGGCGAGGGCGAGGGCGAGGGCGAGGGCGAGGGCGGGGGCGAGGGCGAAGGCGAGGGCGAGGGCGAGGGCGAGGGCGGAGGCGGGGGCGAGGGCGAGAGCAAGGGCGAGGGCGGGGGCGGGGGCGGGGGCGAGGGCGGGGGCGGGGGCGAGAGCGGGGGCGGGGGCGGGGGCGAGAGCGGGGGCGAGGGCGAGGGCGGGGGCGGGGGTGAGGGCGGGGGCGAGGACAAGGGCGAGGGCGGGGGCGGGGGCGAGAGCGGGGGTGAGGGCGAGGGCGAGGGCGGGGGCGGGGGCGGGGAGGGGGCGAGGGCGGGGGCGAGGGCGGGGGCGAGGGCGAGGGCGAGGGCGAGGGCGAGCGCGAGGGCGAGGGCGAGGGCGAGGGCGAGGGCGAGGGCGAGGGCGAGGGCGAGGGCGAGGGTGTGATTGTGTGTGTATATGTGCGCGTGTGCGAGCGTACCTGCTCGTCGCCCTCGATGGCCTTGAGCGCCGCCTCCAGGTCCTGGTCGGCCAGCGGATCGCACAGCGCGCGCTCGAACTGGCCCAGCCTGCAACCACCACACGGACGCTGCACTTGGGGATCGCGTTCGGGCGAACACGACCGTTCACGGCCGAACATTATAAACACTCACGGCAGCTCAGGCCAGGTCGTTTTGCATCCGAAATGGTCCGGCCGAAGCTCCTAGTCATCAGAACTGCATGAAATGAACATGAAATATTCGGCCAAACTAAGCTATTCAACAATTTATAAACGAGGAGCTCTGTGGAAACTAATGATTCAAGTTATCATCACGGGAATATCGGAAGAAAATTATTGTCAGAAGAAACGGGTGGAATGTGTTGCTCATCGTTTCTGCAAAACACGAAATTCACCGTACATTACAACCAGTAGCGTACGGTACAACCAACACGCGTACGTTACAACCAACACGCGTACGTTACAACCAACACGCGTACGTTACAACCATCACACGTACGTTACAACCAATACATGTATGTGATTTTTACTTTACAAATGTCTCTCTCATATTTAAACAAACCTATCCCAAAACCCAATATAACTGTTAGTGACCAGTATTAATAATTTCTATGCCATTACATGTAGCTTGTAAGTAATTAATGATGTAGATCAGTGACTTGTGCGGTCGAATGCAGAGACAACAATCGTTCGACAGCATCAGTCGGTTGTAAACGGTCGAATACGAATTGATGAATTGATTTGAATTAAGCAAAGGGTATGACACAACAATGCACATACCTCTGCAGTGCAGCTAGTAATCATTCAGGGACTACATGGTAGCCGTGTACCGTAAATGAGAGAGTAAGTTATGAACGTCATTGGGAACGGTTCATACTTTAATCAAGAGGCCCCACACGGTTTGCGCATGTCACTTCAGATATGCAAAAGCAGTTCAGATGATTTGCAAGATTGTATGGGGGAAACCTGTATTAAAATACTTGCCCACGCCAGACCTTTAGATACATAAATTAATTATTTTTTGATATATTAGAAGAAAATCTCTGAATAATTCGTATTTCAGAATCGAATGTAGACAAAAATCGTATGTTTTAAATGCTATTTGGTTGCGTAAAAACTAGGTAGCCCAGTATATCAGGTGAAACCATCCAATTTTATAAAATAAATATTAAAAACAATCTTGAAGTTGTATGTTAACATTTGCTCTACACTTCCCATGATATTTTTTAATAATTATCTTAATGAACTTTAAGTCGAATAACCCAATTTTTGAAAAGGGATGATTGACTTAGAAACGTGAAGTACCCATGGTTTAGCCTCCGCCAGATTGTGGGGCTGGGGACCCAATTTAATGAATAACTAGCGCCCCAAACTTTCAAATTAGACTTCGAGCAGAGTGCTTCATAATCAGTAGCAAACATTAAGCTGTTTATGCTCTGAAGAATTATTACCCTGAAGAACAAATCTTGACACATTATTGTATATATCGGCTTCCATTTGATCTTTATTATACATATCATAAAACGTTACTTTTAAAATTCTTTAATGACCGAATTCGTGTCCCTGGAATACTTGAATTCGACTCAATCCACTGTACAAAGTTGTTCCGTCACAGGCATCGTATTTGGTTCCGCGCGACTTGTCGACAGTTCGCACACCTTATTGCAATACAGTATACTTGCATTTCACGACTCTTTCTAATTTGAAGAGCGACTAATCGACAGGGTTGCACGTTGAGACTAACGATTCTGATAATTCGTACTATTTAACAGTAGAGAATATGGTGCATAAAATAAATGTTAAAATCAAATCCTCAAAATTGTAAATAAATATTGCAACTCAGGCATAATCGAATTATACAACAAAGCGGACTCTAGAATAAATTCTATATAATTGTAGGAATTCATGAATTTAGCAATATTCTACAATCATTTTCTACACGTTTGTTTGAAATATTTTCAGTTTTTGAAGTATAACAACGATATTCTGAACATTTTTTATCCTTGCGCTTACTTCCGCAGATACACACTTGGTGACTTCTCTTTTTATGAAGAACTAGTTCAACATTTCCTGGTACTCTCAATACACGCATTTTCTACATCGGCAGATACAAACGATTTTCTCGTGGTTAGGGGCAGACATGGATTGTAAGAGAATCTATTTTTTGGCCCTTTGTTTAGCTGTGATCTACGTATGAGTTGATTTAATTTAACCGAGCCGAGGGTAGGTAGGGAAGAGGTCTCACCCCGAGCGCACGTCCGCCAGCAGTGCCTGCAGCACGCACTGCGTGTAGGCGTGGCTCCAGCGGTAGCCCTGACGGAACAGCCGCTCCATCTCGCGCTGCAGGGCGTGCAGCGCCGGCCGAAGGAGGTCGAACCTGTGCACACACGCCACACGAACGTTACACAGAGCACACGTACGTTATAACCAACACACGTACGTTACAATCAACATACGTACGTTACAACCAGCACACGTACGTTACAACCAGCACACGTACGTTACAACCAACACACGTACGTTACAACCAACACACGTACGTTACAACCAACACACGTACGTTACAACCAACACACGTACGTTACAACCAACACACGTACGTTACAACCAACACACGTACGTTACAACCAACACACGTACGTTACAAACAACACACGTACGTTACAACCAACACACGTACGTTACAACCAACACACGTACGTTACAACCAACACACGTACGTTACAACCAACACACGTACGTTACAAGCAGTATAAGTACGTTATAGCCAACACACTTACGTTAATTGAACACACAATTCTATAAACCCAGTGGGGGATTGGATTATTAATGTCATTTAATAACGGACGCAAGTAAAGTTTGTAAACAGAGGGTTATAACTCACCAAGCTCTTATGTGATATCGGCCTGGAGCAGTTTAGTACTTTTAGCAATTACACTTTATTACAAGTTATTATTACGAAAACTATATAATTACGAAATAATAGAATGAATATTAATATAACATCTTACATCACTTGTGAATTTAGGGGATGGTAGCAATAATAATAATAATAATAATAGCAATAACAACAACAATAATAATAACAACAACAACAACAACAACAACAACAATAATAATAATAATAATAATAATAATAATAATAATAATAATAATAATAATAATAAAGCATGAGCAGACTTGGATCATAATTCACGTTGCCCCAAATTTTCCCAGAGTCCCGTGCCGAGAGGGCGCAGGCGAGCGGGTGCCAGGGGGGGTGCCGCCTCCTACGCGCACAATGGGGCGTTCACCGCCCGCGGGCTAATGGGTGCGGCACCCCCTCCCCCTCCTCCTCCCCCTCCTCCTCCCTCTCCTCCTCCTCCTTCCCTCCCTCCGCGGGAGTCTAATAAGATGCGCAGGGCGGGGATGCGCCGCGCCTCCCGAGGAAGCGCGTAACGAAGAAACAGGGACGGAGGCGTGGGCGACATAATGCGCGGACCTGAATGAGCCAGGCGCCAACAAGGGAGGAGAACTTGCACAACCGTTGGCTGAGCAGCTGAAAGCGACTTTCTCGGTTGCTGGCGTGACGTCAAAGGGAAGATGTGACTTACGCAAACGTCTTTACCATTACAATTTACTTTGGACTATTGAGATTCTTCTTGTTTTCTTTTATTTTCTACGTATTTTATTTTGAAGAAATTGGACTTCAAGCGAAAATAAAACTAATTCGAATTTCTCAAAGGTAGAATTAAAGTACAGATCATTAGAATACCCAGAATTCAATAATGTATTTTTGGTAACAATGAAACGGGGATGGAGGCGTGGGTGACATAATACGCACTCTTCAACAAGCTCGGCGCCAAAAAGTGAGTAGAATATTCCTGACGACTGGTAGGTGGAAGGAACTTTCACAGTTTCGGTGACGATGTCAAATCGTCGTGACGAACGTAAAAGGCATTAACACTAAAACGAAATTTAACTGTTCGTTGAAAGTTGTCACACGTTTGTTTCGATAATTCGCGGACCCTTTTTCAATTCGACAATCTTGGAACTAGGATTAATTTAAATAGTTCATAATTAACCATTAAAAAACACCACCTTGAAAGCTAATATAGTAGACACCAGAAGTAATATGGATGGCATCACATGTAACGTGATATGCTGCTGTGAATAAGCCGATTGAAAAAAAAAAAACAGAGCAGAATGTTATGAACCAGCTGGTTGAGTAGCAAGGATGTTCGGGGATTAGAACCAGTTGTTAATGGGAAAGTGGCGTATGCAGTGGAATTCATGTCTGACTTAATATTTCAATTTAATTTTGTGACACTTTCGTTCCATTAAAAGTATGTGCTTTTTAGAAGTAAACTCCAAACTGATCTTTGAATTATTCGAAACTGAAGTTTGTTTTTATACGAATAGTAAATAACATTTTCTTCTGGATATTAATTTGAATTAAGGATTACGTCAAACATTTTTGCCAAATATTTCAACCGAACAAGATATATCGCTGATACTACAATAAACGCTCATTTTCTGTCTTCATATTACTTTAATGTAATAATTTTCACGCAAATTCGTTTAAAAAATATATTACAAGTGAATTTTTTTATCCAGATACGGCCATTGCAACGAGATAACGAAAATGTAGCAGTGAAAGAGGTTTTAAAATGTTTCCATAAAAGGGAAACCATACTTTAAAAATTGTCTGAATGGTACCGAAAGAACAGATAGCGGTAATTGAAAAAAATGCGGCGATGAAATAGTAAGAGTTATCGCAAAACAGGAAATGAATCTGTGATGATGTGAGAGTCCGATAAAAGATTTAGAGTATGTGAGCAGTAGCTAAACGTGCGGTGGCTATCAAAAAGGTATTTAGACGTTTAATCACATAACCAAAGATCATGAGGCGAATATAGGAAAAAAGAAAGAAAAATAAAAGTTCTTAGAAATAATTGAACATGGAAGGATATTGGAATAAAGTAATTGTTAATGAATAATAAAATACAAGATTATGGTAAAATCCCTATTTTTTCAGAAAATAGTACATTTAAAAAAATGTTGCGTTGTTATAAACGCAACACATCTTCCAGCTCTCTAAAAGAGCATTGAGCGCTGTTTGGAGTACTCCTCCATTAAAACATATACGTCAAGTCTCTCTGGAGACTTGTAACATTGTCAAGTTGTCAAGTCCTCCAGTAACATTGTCAAGTTGGTAGTCAAGAGGACCGCCAGGTAGCGCTTCCGCGTACGAGCCTCTTACATCACGCGCTCCTACGTCACCACCCAGCAACGACCAGAATTGGGAGGGAATTAGGATAGGAGTAGGGTTTAGGATGCTTCGCATGGATTGAACTAGCCCCTGTAAAGCATGCAAACTCTTTTTGTTGAAACACACTTCACATGGGATAGTCCGGAAATCGTCGGGAATCGAACCCTGTCCTTTTTGGTGAGAGGAAAGCGATTTCGCTTTGGGCCACGAGCGCACTTGCTTTCCGTTCCTATGCAGTGACTCACAGTGAGAAGACGAAGTTGAGGAAGTTCGATCTTTCTCAGTAGACTGTTTTATACAGAGGTTCAGCGCCTCGGACGGTGTTGGGAGTCCTCAATAATATTGAGAGAATGTTCGTGTTCGTAAAGTGAATAAAGTGACACAGCATAAATTATTTGTTACAAAACTCAAGGGATCGATTACTTTCTTTCGTTTTTGGATTGTTATCGAAAAATCGGGAACATCTCACGAAAAATATGTTTTTAAAATTTGTCACAGTTATAATGTGTACCTTAATTTCTACATTCATCAACAATTATTCTTAATATAGCATCATCTTCTTCATTCTTCAAAGCAACTAGAAGAATTGGGTTCGATTCTCAGTCTGAGAACTAATGCTCTAAACATTTGGAAATGGTAGTGGTTTCGCCGACTTTGCTACCGCTCTCATATTAAGATTATTGAGTAGTTGGCGTCAGAAATGCAAAAAATCTTTTAAACTATAATTGTAAACGTATGTGCAATTTTCATTAAATGTAGGCAAGCATTTCATTTTATAAATCAAATGTTTTTCGGTTTACTTACAACGTGCGAGTGAAACATCGAACCAATGGTTTGCTAAACAAATGATTCTGACAGCGCGAGTTTATTAATGTTTGTTTATTTGTCGCCAGTTTAATTACACATCAGTTTGCTCACGCGAGCTTCTCCGTTCAGGGCAATTTCAAAAGCTGAAATTAAATTAAAATAAATTTGGATAGTTAAGTCAGTTGACTGGCGTACGTGTGGAAGGGGAACAATTGACTCTGTGGAAGAGGAACAGTTGAATGTAGCGAGTACGCTAAAGTTCATAGGTCAAAGCTTGTGTTGATGTTAAATAATAACTCTACATGGTGCGGTTATGGGAATTTAATCGCTTTCTTACAGTCAAATGAACGCTTAACAACTTCTCTCCGAGGGGTTAAACACGTTTTAATTGACCAATGAGCGGAAATTGTATTCACTAGATACAATTTCTCGGTGGTTCTCCAGGCTGTGTGGATGACAAAGCTGTAGATAACCATTGTTTGCGGAGAGAAATTAGGACCCATACGCATTTGTGAATAATTTTACATAAAAAGATTACATTTATTACCGTGTTTATAAAAAATAACAGTTGTATATATATTTATTTAATATGTATACGTTCTCCAGAAAATGTACAAGGTATCTAACCGTCTTCAAAAGGAGGAAGTTAAACAATTCGTCATGTATATTCCTCTTTAAAATATTTTCGGCCACGAATGAGCCTTATTTTAATTTTTTTTCTTTTGCTTTGAAAAGGTATGTCCTCCCGATGGTACGACTGTAATGCAATTTTATGATAACGGGGCTTACAGACATCGTAATAAATAATGAAGTGGAGTCGGCCCCGTCGCGAAGACGGTTGCGGCAGCAGTTGTCTGCGCCTAGGAGGCTGCAGGTTCGAGCCCTGAATAGGCATAGTCGTATTTGTGACTGTACATTCACCTCTCATAATCACCTCATTATTCGTAATGCAAGGCGTAACAACTTTGTCTATCAAGGGATACAGTCGGAAAAAGCCCCCATAATTATGATGCCCCATAATTAAAAAGCCCCCATGATCCCCATAATTACACACGTTAATCTCTCCGGGGCCACGGAAGATAACATGTAATGTGGTCATAAATGCCCGATACGATGATGATAATAATAATAAATACTTGCACGTTGCACCACTTCATTATTATTGTACTGCATGTGACGAATAGTACTGCATAAACCATGGGTACAGGAATGTTCAAAAATGGATTCATAATCAATTGACCCTCTTCTAAGGCAGATATGGAATAATAAATTTAGTTGCTAATTTAACCAAATCGTCATTATTAGTAAGTAAAAATACATTGTTTATAGATGTTTCAACAATATAATTAGTTTTTGCTTAGTTTTGAAACAAATTGGTCAATTTCTAAAAAGAAATACTTAAGCAAGATTTTTTTCAAATAATTCCTAACATTAAAAAAAAAAAATTGTTCTGTTTGAGAGCGATACACTGATGTACCTAGTAGGTTCATCATGTTGAGGAGGCGCAGCGTCCTGACATAGGTGTCCAGTGTGCCTTTGGCACATAATTAAAATAACTATATTATTGGAGTCTTTTCTTCGAATAACAATTCTTCAATAATTAATTCTTTAATTAATGTCATTAACATTTTATTGAACATATTAGGGGTTTTTGCGTAATTTTTTTAGTGAAACAAGAACAATTTTAAGAACTTGATTTTCTCAAAAACAGCTGCAAATATTCCTTTAAACTTTTTGTATGGATTGTGCTAAATGCACAGAGTAAACTTACATCAACAGAATTTTGAAGTTTTCTGCCTATTTATCAAAAAGATACAAAATACAGTCGACTCACAACGTTATTTTTACATTACGGATGCTTTATACATTATTGCATTTGCGAGTACAAGTGATTTAAATGGTATCTGATAAGTTCTCTAAAAAATCAAACGTTTTCTGTGAAAATGAGCTCAAATTGTGCGCTTTCATAAACGCCGAAACGATATTTTCCCAAAAGCGGCACAAAATTTTTCAATGAAAATTTGCATACAGGATCAGGTTTTACTCTTCTATAATATTCTTAAAGTTGTATTTCAATTATATTATTAGGGGACCGAAAAATATAGAAAATGTGAAAAAACAAAATCCAGTAGATGGCAATTGCAACTATGGCGGGTAAAAATCGAAATGCTATCTCTGAGTAAAGCGATAAGGAAACTAACTAGTACTAAAAAGTCTACGCCATTCTGTAGCACCACTAGTTCCAATATCTGCGCCATGCCGCCTTCTTGCCAACATAGTGTTCATGGTTACAATATCGAGGAAATACAGGGTTGCTTGTTCGAAGAAGGAAACTCCCAGCTGCGATAAATTTTCAGAACGAACGGGGTTAATGAGCAATTAGTCAGCAACGCGGAGAGCAGCAACGAAAATAATGGCGAGGCAAAGTGGGAGCGGTACGGACCAAGAGGGGTGCATGGATGTCGAGGGTGACATGGACATGGCACTTAACACGAGCACAGTGGCGTAGATTTTCGGGGCAGGGTTTACACCCCCTGACATTTCTGATAAATTAAATTTTTAATTTAAATAGTAATTTAATTCAATGTAGTTAGAATAAAATTGTATTTTTAATGTAGTCGAGGTATACAATAGTTAGGATTTAAGTTAAACTGTTTGCATGAGAAATGAAAGCTTAACATGGTGTAACTTTTTAGTTTCTCCTAAGCAACACAATTACGTAATAAAGATAAAATATTGAAATACTGCGTGAGAAATCGTTGTTTTTCGCCAAAATAACTCGTATTGTGGCGCCCAGGTTTCGGAAAAGTACATAAGTATTATTCCCACGTTTGATAAATTACTTCTTTTAAAGCGTTGTGTAGTTAGAATCCATGTTACGTGGGATTCTGAAAAATTGGTTGACCGGTAAAAAGTCGGTCCGTCCGTCAGACCGACCGTCCGTCCGTCAGACCGACCGTCCGTCCGTCAGACCGACCGTCCGTCCGTCAGACCGACCGTCCGTCCGTCAGACCGACCGTCCGTCAGACCGACCGTCCGTCCGTCCGACCGTCCGTCCGTCCGACCGTTCGTCCGTCCGACCGTTCGTCCGTCCGACCGTTCGTCCGTCCGACCGTTCGTCCGTCCGACCGTTCGTCCGTCCGACCGTTCGTCCGTCCGACCGTTCGTCCGTCCGACCGTTCGTCCGTCCGACCGTTCGTCCGTCCGACCGTTCGTCCGTCCGACCGTTCGTCCGTCCGACCGTTCGTCCGTCCGACCGTTCGTCCGTCAGACCGTTCGTCCGTCAGACCGTTCGTCCGTCAGACCGTTCGTCCGTCAGACCGTTCGTCCGTCAGACCGTTCGTCCGTCAGACCGTTCGTCCGTCAGACCGTTCGTCCGTCCGACCGTTCGTCCGTCCGACCGTTCGTCCGTCTTTTTTTGCTATAACACATGAGTTTAAAACAAGTTTTGGCCTAACCTAACAAAAGCTGATTGTATTTTTGTAAAATATGACCAAGTATTCTACTTTGCACCTAGTCAAAATATTGGGTCGGTAAAGGTACAATTCTCTGAAAACTATATTAATTATAGATATTATTGTTGCTCTATAATCAATTATTAAATATTTTTATCATTATGAATAAAGCGCTCGAACGTGCGTTTGTAGACTCGAAACTTTGCAGACCGATTTAGCTTAATTCAGTTTGTACTTAGTATTGGTGTAAGGTTTACAATGGTCGAATCGATGTTTTGCTAGTACTACTGTATGATTCTGACTAGTGCAATTATACAAATATAAATTGTCAAATGAGAATTTACCATCTTGAATATACGTACTCGCAATGCACACATTATTGATTGTTAGTAATTACAGGGCGATTACTTCGGTTACTACTTACCCTTCGATTACTTGGGATATTAGTTCCGTAAGCGTACTTTATGTTTTTGCTCGGAAAGTGGCAGTGGTCTTCCAACCATGTTTCGACGCTGACTTACCGTCGGCTAGCGGGGTTTTCTCTACCCAGGTATCTCCCACCAGCGGGGCACCGCCCCAGACGGGACAAGCTGCAGGCTCCCAGCATGTAGCGTGGTGCATGTTAGTGTAAGTGTGTGTAAGGGGTGAGGATGGACAAGAAAAAGGTAGGAAAGATCGCGCGCGGTCTGTGGCCCGTTTGTTAGAGTACTACTCCGGCATTCGCCCGATGCAGCAGAAGAAATCACGGAAAACTACCGACAAAAGCAGCCGATAGATATAATTCTCTGGAGAGTAGACTTGTCTGGAGTCTACTCTGTCTGGAGATAGCGACTGAATTCCACCTAGCGGACAAGCAAGTGTCAAAAACCCTACCACCCGTTGGAACTCAATCCTAGGACCTGCTGGCCAGAGGGACTTCAGTGACCTCACCCTGAGGCACCTCTCTCGGTCGCGTGCCGGAGGTCGGGCCGTGGAGGCCGTCGGGAGAGGCCGAGGTTAGCAGCGCTTCGCGCCGGGTCGGGTCGAGTCGAGTCGGGTTCGTTTTGCGGTGGCGGCGGCGGCGGCGGCGCAGCGGGCGCGGGTGTCGCATTTAGCGGAAGTTGGCGCGGCGGCGAGGGCGACGTCTGAGCTAGGGCCCCCGCGGGGCTGCCTGCAGCGCCGGGACGCGCCGTGCGAGCGCCGCCACAGTGGGGCCTCGCGCGGCGGCGGGACGTTAATTTCTAAATATTGCGCCGCACTCGCTTTTGCACGCTGTTAAAGAAGACTGCGAGCGAATTTAATGTTCGTTGTTGTGGGGGTAGGATGAATCAATCGCATGAAGTAATGGAAATTATATTTTCAATATGGTTTAGATTCAGATTTTGATTTAGTAGAATATATAATGATTATATTTTATACACACGTTTAAAGACGTTTTAGTACGTTGGAAAAGAATACTGCGTGCGAATTTAATGATTTTTCTTATAGGTGTAGGATGAATCAATCGTAAGAAGTAATGGGAAACAGATTTTTAATATGCTTGAGGTTATTTGTTTTTGTTGCAATGAATACATATCAAATTTTGAGTTAGTAGACAATTTTATTATTTATTTAAGTTTGTTTTATTTTATTCCAAAGATTAAAGGCGTTTCTTAATGGGTCATTCAATATTCCTAAAGTACCTGTCTGTCACCTTCAGGTGATAAAAATAGTTTAATTACTAACGCTCCAGACACCGAAGAATGCTGCAGCGTAGGAATCTGATTAACCTAATATTACATTATTTAATACACACGGAATGTGATAAAGAATTAAACACGGTGATTAAGGTATTTTTGTTTTATTTATTGGATAAAGATTCATACCTCTCTAACTTTACACATTTTGTTATGGTGACTCAGTATTATTTATCGCTGAATAAATTACTGTTGATATCGTTGACAGACCATCACTAATTACAACATATTTCTAATTAACACTGTAAAACTCTTGCAGTGTTGCTCCCTGGCAGAGGACATATTAATTATTTAAATGTATACAAAAGATACGCATTTCATTCCAGTACAGTATAATGACATGAAAGTGTTCAAAAGTATGTTAAATACTAATTGATTTGCTAAAAACACGGAAATCATAATTTAATTTTAATTTATTATTATTATTTAATTCTATATTGCATTACTAATAACATATTTTTGACATTGTTGGGATTGTGTGAACGAGAGGCGATTGAATTTATAATATAATTAAAAGTTACGACTGGATAAACGGAGGTCCCTGCTTTGATTACTTTCGTCGACAAGGCAGTGAATGATGTATAGAGAAGTAGAATGATTATGAAACAAAAATGAAAAAAAAAAACACACGAATAGAAGAGCATAACCATGTACATGTTGATAAATTAAGAGAGAAAAGATGTATAATAACATCTTCTAGTAAGACCACATTAAAAAAATTCAAAACTACAACACACGCAACGAGAACCAGCCAAACCTTTTACACAACACGAATTTGTAAAGCCCACCAAAAAACACGAATTCAAACCGCTTTTAATACCCGGCACCTAACCCGAAGGAAAACATCTGCCGTGGATTTACAGCGAATGTGCTCCCACTGTCCAATCTCGCCGCGTGCTATCTGACTGCGTTCGCTCGTTGCGGGTAATGCAGGGTGGACGCCGCCCGCCCCTCCCCTCCCCCCCTTCCCCACTCCACCCCCCATTCCGGTCGAGCTATAATGCGGTCCCCGCCTCTCTCGCCCGCTCTGCCCTCGCGCAGCTACTCTCGCGGGCGACCAACTCGCAGGGCGAATCCCCACGCACCAACACAGCTCTCGCACGGCCCCGACGCGCCTCAAATGCTCGTTCAGAGTTAAAACATTGCAGTTATTCTCGAAAAACAACATACCATAAGATGTTACGACACGAATATCGTACAACGTTTTATGCACTTAGTGAACATTTCGGTATAATATAATTTACGATCTAGTAAATGTGACTGACTGATAATAATGTAGTTAATAGGATGTCAGGGAGTTTTGTATTACTCGCGCAACTTTTCTTGAACGATGGATTGAAGAAGTGCGGGGTTCTAGTTACTATCGGACACTAGATTTTAAGAAGCAATGCCAATCTTTGGAGAATCAGTCATGCCTTCTCAACGTTCTAAATAATTTGCATTCTACATTTCTCAGGAGTTCAAGGTATCTCCTGTGATAGATCTTTACCCGCTTCAGTCATTTCTGTAGATTTTTGTAGAAAATAATGGATATAAGCTCTCGTCTTCAAAAGAAAATTGTTTCTATTTCGCGCCAGTGAAGATGTGTCTGAAATGTTGTCATCAGTGGTCGCTGCGAACTTTTGCCTTAGACTGTTTATTGTGCGAGGGAGGGGAAAGCAAGATCATTTAAGAAACGTTGGGCGAGTAATAATGCTATTGTAAAAAACGATTCCTATTCATTAAGAAATTTGACATTATTGCTTCTGGTGGGCCGTGAATTATTACAACACTTGTGTTCTATTATATCATATTACGAAACTTATATCAGTTTCGTAAAGTTTATCAGATAACAAAAGTGGATAAAATAATTTTTAACATTTACAGAACTGGATTCTGTTACATGCATAATTGAAAGTGGTGAAATGTGTTCAAGAAATTGCACTGAAGTTGGAATAGACTAGTTCTGTTGTTAAAACGGAAATAAGAAAATCAGGATTTGATAACTTGTCTATAAAAATTTACTGTGTATAGAAATTTTCTTTTAGCCAAAAATATGCCTCTATCGGAAAAAGAGATGGAAGATGCCATTGAAAAAAGAAAGGTAACAATCCTCAACATTCTGTTTACTCAGTCAATAATAAATTCAATAATTGTAAACGTGTACGTAATTACATGTACGTTACAACTAGAATACTACAAAACGATATTCTAAAATTTTCAGTGCTTAACGATATCTGGAATTGTCCATTTTCTTTATCAATGCGACTGTAGTACGATGAATAGCAACCAGGAAATCTTTCAAATAGAGACTCTAGAGTACATTTGGAAAATCATTTTAATTAATTATTTTTTCATCACTCAGTATGATTTAGTTTGTAATTGTTGATAATATTTCCACATGTCTTAGATTTGTCCTAGTGTGGCGTGTGTAGTGTAGCGTGATATATTCGTTCTAGTGTGTTGGATTCAAGCCTGTCAAACAACTTCAGTTTCACATAGAAATACGAAAAATGTTGTCTCCAAATAATTTTGAATGCTTTTAAAAGAATTCGTTAGGTATGGTGTTAGAAGAGATTTGCAACGTCTCTTTATGCTCCTTAACATTACCAGTAAGATGGCACTACAAGCTAATGCTTGGCCAATCACACACCTCTCATTAATTTACTATTAAACTGAATACTTTTTGAATATTCTCCATCTGCAATTCATCTGAATTGTAACCGTCCAAACTAACAACAATACTATAGAAGTCAAGAAATTATATTGGAATTAAATTGTGTCAAAAATCGGTGCAAAATGTTTGTCTCTTGTCATCGTTCCGATAGCTGCACACATTACAAAATACAACTGACAGGTACAAAAATTATATTAATAATTCGATGTAAATGTGGTTAGCTATAGCACAATTGTATTCCAACAAATTATTGTAAAATCTCACGAAAAAAATAACCACACACTAAATATACCACCGCAATATTACAGCATCCTACCACCGAATTATTAAACAAAACTGGTGCCGTGGCCGAACAGGCCCCCTTAAAGTTGCCGCCGGTCGACGGTACCGATACTGCTCAAGAGAGTGCGCTGTCCGACAGCGCGGCAGTACCGTCACGCCCGAGCAGACAGCGGCGCGCGAGAACCCACCCCTATCACCGGGTTGGCCAGCGATCCTTCGCCGCGGGCGAGCTATAAAAGAGCCGCTCGGGCCAGCAAGAGGCAGTTGGAAGCGAGCGCCTGCAAGTGATTAGTGAGTGACATTGTGAATAGTTGATACGTCGAAGTGCTTACGAACTCTGGACTGCCCCTACGGATATTTGGTGATTTAGCGACGTATTTGGACTCTCTCCTGGAATTCTGTTAGAACTTGGCTATTGTGAATTGACTTGCTCTTTTGGATTGTGGAATAAAACACGTCGTGAGAAATCGTGTTTATCTTTGTTGTTTTCTGGTCATAACAACTGGCACTGGATTTAAGCCTCGTCACTACCAAATACCAGCATCCATCTCCCCTCGACACTGCGATATACGACTATGGGAATATATTTATAATATCGTACAGAAATTTATGAGTACAATATACATTTTCAATTCGTCTCCAAATTTCAATGATTTTTATTTTGTTTAAATGAAATGTAAATACTTACCGATAAAACGCGTCATTATCAATGGGTCCATGTTGGGGAAGGCATCGCCCGAAGGCATAGTCTGCAACAAAAGAGCAACAGTTTATAATAGCTTATTACGAACGCTTTTGATATTCATTATTACGATTAGAGTCAACCACCCATGCGCCACTAAGAGTCCTCTGATTTTAATTAAATGTTCTTTGGTGTAACCATTATAATTTCTTTGATAAATATTAATAATCATAATAATAATAATGTAAATTTTTATATAATTATTTAATTTTTAATACTTATACAATTGATTTTCGTTTATTGCCAAACGCTCATTGCAAGTTACACCCATACGATTTACAGAGCTTACCTAAATTAACAGGGTACCATATACTTCATGTGTTAGTATCACTAATAACTGTATAGCGCATAAAATGTCATAAGATTGCTTGCATAAAAATGAAATGTTAAAGGAAAAAAGGTAAAAGAGCGGGGGATAGCGAGGAAGCAAGGTAAAACAACAAATCAGAATAAAGGTTAACCAATAGTATAAGAAAACGCATGGTTGGAGAGTAATGAAAAGCGACCATAAAAGAGTTAGATACACAGAGGTAATATACGAAATAAAGAAAATATAGATTATAAAATATGATATTAATAGCAAGAAGGGAAACTTTCAAATGCAGACTGAAGAGTACACAATTGGAGAATCATTTTAATTAATCATTTTGTTCGATTCATTCGATATGATTTAGTTCGTTGTCGTTGGTAAATATTTCGTCGTTTATATTTCTCACTATATTTCCTCTACGGGGTTTTGTTGTCTTCATTTCCTGCGTTACGGATAGATAAATAATAATTTACTACCGCAATTTCCTTATCTCAAACCTTTATCATTATATGAACTATGCTAATTATGTTTGTTCTTCCAAAGTTATAATTAAATTGACGTTGTTATCCAGCTTTTCGCTCAGGGTATCAACGTGTTAATTGGAGCATCAGCCTTGTCGCTGTTCTAATTGCTACGGACGGATATGACCTGGATCTGATCTTCATTTGACCGCTGGCATCTCATACGCTATCATCTTCCCTACTACTAAATATACACCCTCCCATCACTATCACATCATTTCAGGTCTACTACCATCACCTTACAACCACTATTACCACCATCATCACCATTATTATCATTAAGTTTTTTTGTAGATTTAACTGAAATTGTCAGACACTGATATTTGAATAGGATTTAAAGTTCAGTATGTCGAAATATACTTGAGACACATAGAAACGTAAATTTTTCGACGGATGCCCAAAAATAACATTCACTCTTTTAAATTACTTCTTCCTCTCCTCCTTTTTTCCTTTTCGATTGTAGCGAAGCACGGGAAATGGTCTTATATCTCCATAATTATCTCGGACGCATTTGAGACTGAGAGTTAGCCATTTGGGTTGAGGCAGCAGAATCGCGCACATTCCATTCCCCTTTTCCTTCCCCCACTGCCGATCTACGCAATAATACGACAAAACCTGCACTGAACTGATCAGAAGAAATCATGCAATCGACCGATCAGATCAGCCGGACAAGCAGCGTTCTCAGCAGGCGTTCGATCGCATCAGATCTTTCATTCAAAGAGCGTGAGAGGGATTTTACGAAATTAAAAAAAAGGAACAAAGGATACAGCAAAAACTACAACCACTATGTTCATCTCCTTTATTTCGGAGAATGGCTAACACCAAGATCGCCACAGGCGGTGCAAGCTCCATCTACTCTAACTTATGGATTCTGCGCAATGTTTCCCCACGCTCCCTGGTGGCATCGGGCGTTATTTACAAAAGACAAAACCTACCTTGAGGCTTTTCGGCGCGAGCGCGACTGCTCTGTTCGTCCCCCGAGCGCGCGCGGGTGGGCGGGCGGGCGGTCGCCTGTGTACACAAAGCCGGTGGCTCTGTATTTCCCAAGGAACACAATGGCCACCCGTTCTGGGAACATCATGGCCTCTCTCTGTCCCGCCCCCCTCACTACCCGACTCGGCTCATTGTTCGACTCGCCCGAAGCGCCTGTCTTCGGCCGAACCGTTCGGCCATCGCCCTGAACACCGGCCTTCGACCTGAACAATCTGGCCTTTCCCCTTACTGCCCGTCCTTGTCTCTGAACCGCACGGCCTTGGCCCTGAACCGCACGGCCTTCGACCTGAACCGCACGGCCTTTTCCATGAACTGCTCGGCCTTCTCCCTGATTAGCCAGGCCTTAGCCTTGAACAGCATGGCCTTGGCCCTGAACCGCCCGGCCTTGGCCCTGAACCTTACAGTCTTGAAGCTTTAGCCCTAAAACGCTCGGCCTTCCCCTTGAACCGTCCGATCTTCCCTCTGAACCGCCCGGCTTTCTTCCTAAACCGCTCGCCTCCGTCCTGAACCGCTCAGCCTTCGCCTTGAACCGCTCGGCCTTCGCTCTGACCCGCATGGTCTCTACCCTCAACCACCCGGTATTCGCCCTGAACCGCACGGCCTTCATCCTGAAGCACCGGATTTTCATCCAAACCGCCCGACCTCAAACTCCACGGTCCTCTCCTCACAGTTTACCTGATTCGTTTCTTCCCTGCCAGATCCCTCTCCGTCTTCGTCATACTCGCACCCTTTTCGGTGCCCCCAGACTGTTCTGCCCACCAGGCCCGACCCAGGGAACAACAAGGCCTCCTGCTTCCAACCCTCCCCCAGTTCCCCGGAGCCACTGTCCCGTAATTTTATAAAAGAAGCCGGGCGAGGAATCAACTTACTTCTCGTCGAAAACCCCCGCGTCTCGACCCGTCCCGTCCAAAACAAGTTTCGCCTTCTCTCGCCAATTATCCCAAGTATTGGGGGAAAGCGGGTGGGGTTGGGGGAGAGGGCGAGATTAACAGGGAAGTCCGCCCGCGCGCAGACCTTCACCGCCTCCGCATCTGTCGGAATTTGGAGGGTGGGCGGAACCCCCTTCCATCCCCCTGCGTTGCTCACCAACACATAGGAGCCTTCCCCTCGGAGAGATTGAAGTCTGCAAGAGTTCCCTCATCAGCGGGATTGTTTAATACTTTCGCGCAAAAAATTCTCCGCCCAGGGCGAGGGCGAGTAACGAAGGCAATGTGCACGCGCCCGAATTTTTTTCGAGCAATAATGACGATGCCCTTAAGTTATGCAGCAACATATTTGTACAATATACATAATACATTAGATCATTTACTATATTACTACTACTATCATATACTATTATTACATACATTAGATCTGAAACCACTATTAAGCCTTGCATGAAAAAGTTAAATTCATAAAGACTGCTAATATTCTAACCATAATGGAAAATAATCCTAATATTTTGTGATAATTTATAAAGATGTAATTTCTGTGTGAAAGGTTTTGTAAAACTTATACAGTGATAAATTGAATATACTATTTAATTTTAAAATTGGCTAGAAATAGGTTCAGGGCACAATGTCTCTATCGAAAACAATTATCAATTAAAATAAAGAACCGTTAGCGAAAATAGCAACTGTTAATTCCTGTATGACGACAACAAAAAAACAAAACTCAGTTTCATGAAAATAATCATTGTAGCAGATTCAGGACCAGTTACACTATGTAAGCGAATAACCACTACCAGAATCGAGATATTTGTCACACCGTGGGCCATCCGTCATATCCTGTCGTAGATGTCTGCCGCCTGAGATACGAACCAGTGTTTAACAGTCACCCGCAATTTGTTTTGTTCATTAAGGGAAATTTTCTTTCTGGATGTGCCTCGTAGTTTTAATCGCATAACTGTTTTAAAATTATTGACGTTTTTGGTAAAATTTGTCAATATTAAAAAAATCGAGACAAAGGTCGACGTCATGAGCAGACTCGCATATCTTCTTGCACTTCAAAGAGCTAGAAATTCACGCAGTTGATACAAAAATAATAATTTTTACTTTATTCTGTTATATTCTTCAATTTCGGTTTAACCTGGCAGTTTTAACAGCTCAACATAACAGGTTATTGGGATAACTTATTATTTGTTGTTTTGTAAAAAAAACATCTGCACATTCATATTACAACGGCGCGGGTCACTGTGAAGCACGAAAAATATTCAGCCGAATTCTGTGCATAATCTGATTGTAAGCCTTCTGTTACATTAATCAGAGTTACATATGTTATATAATTTAAAAAGACACCACCCATTAAAAACTAATACACTAAGTTTATCTCTTTACCAAAACCATTGTTGCTTTATAATTGCATTTAAAAATGTTACACCCAGGGAAAAATAGCTGAAAATATCAGTATACCGAATCAATAAACCGGTATTACCATTCCGAATTTAGGCGCCTCATATACCTTCACAAGAGGAGCGATATAATTGTGTTTTAAGTAGGGAAATAAAGTTATCGCATTATTATTTTGTGAAGCTACACAATATGATAGACTAGTCTGAGATTTCGACAGATTAAACCCTGTATATTATATTCAAATAATAAAAGAAGTTGCCTTTCAGAATTGATTTCCACATCGATTTGCGTAAGATCAACAAGCGTCTTTTTCCAATCTCACGTTCTCATCCGATAAGACTACAAACCAACTTTTCTCATTCTCTTCAAGTTGTGGGGCAGCTCAAGCTGCTTACGTAGGGGCGTTCGCTCGTATGCTTCGTATGCAGCTTCACACACGAGGCAGGTGTTCAAAAAGTACGCAGTAGAAGACGGGACATTTCTGCAAAGTCATCACAATATAAATCGAATGTTGGAGTGTACTATCTGTGATGATGGTGGCAGGAAGTTGCCATTCTTTTCATCGAGGGTTTTGTTTCTTTATAATTCCAAAAAAATATTTTTTTCTGATATATTATTTGATGCAACGTTACTGAACGAAGGAGAGAATATGATACACACATCCTTAAAAAGAAACGGATGGGCATAGAGGGCGAGGCTACGATGTATTATGAACACAATCACACCACAAAACTACCTAACTGAAGTGCCGGCCGCTAGAATTTTCCTCCAAACAGTAAATGAATAGCAATATTACAAGTGACGAAACAACGCCAACATGGAGTTAAGTCTTCCCTTACCAGACATCCCTTCCCTTATAATACGCTATAAGTAGACTTCCCTTATACTATGCTATAAGTAGCTGAGATTGGGTAATGAGGTGCCTTGGCAATAAATATATCTTTAAAAATAGCTGTGCTACGAGGCATCTTTGGCTGCCGAGCACTGGGAGAGTAAAAATATAATTTAAGAGCTAACCAAGCAGAACGTCCTGAGTTTCCACGGAAAACGGACGTCAGGGTGGATGGACCGACGAAAAAACTCACAAGAAAGACGTTCTTGTGCGTTCAAAATTGCAACAAAACAAACACGTACACAAACCTAAGCAATTGGAAGTTGAATCGCTTATTATATATCTGTATCGCTATTTCAGGTTTGTGAGTTCAATTTGAGATAACTATTAAACTCGTATTTATTTACAAATTAGACAAACTGAATACAACTAATTTGTCAACTCAATCATGTTCAACAATAAATATATAAATTTATAATGCCTCAACACGGTGGTATATTTCAAACAATATATCGCATTTTCTATATTGTTTTTCTTACCTCGTCTCACAACTGGCCAACCAAACTGCAGTGCATAAGTCACAGTTAATAGAGAGCACTTAAAGCACGAAATTCATTAGTATAATTATTCTTTGACGCATTGTGCAACTCGAGCATCAATTCATTCATGGAATAGCAGTGTATTGGCAATGCCCAGATAAACTCTCTCGCCGAGACTCGTGAACATACCGGGCATTTTCATTCTTCTGCGGTGTTACCTACGACATTTCGTTGTCTTTAACTGTACACCGATCAAATATCCTTCACGAATTGAATTGAATTGAATTTGCCTTATTTTACGTGGCGAGACTCGGGCCATCAGGCCCGCTCTTCCGTCTGACCACGCAAATTTCGCTACGCTTCTTTCATCTAGCAGAGAAAGAAGGTATTTCTTGGGCGAGAAACAGGCGATTTGAATTTAGCTCAGAGGCGTCATTTAGGCTTGAGGATCTTTTACATGCAAGTAAATCTACGAACATGGGACAGCCGGCTTTACTTCCCCTCCGAAGGAAAGCGTACGAAGGATTTTTTTCGCCCTTAAAAATCCACGGCTTCGATCGGGTTTGAACCCGCCAACTTGGGTACAACAGTCCAGTACGCTAACCGTTACACCATCGCCGCCAAATCGCCAACGAATGGGTGACAAAGGTCTCAATGGGGAGGTGGAGACCATCCTTTGAGTCAGCGAAGTCAGCCGGTGCGTCGGGCGAAGCCCCGGGAGCTGCAGGTTGCGCAAGAGCCTGAGCCGGTGGGGTGGGGCCGGGGTAGGAGCGGGAGCGGAGCCGAAGCCCTGGCCATCTCCGCCGCTCAGGTGAAGGATAAAAAAGAAGGGGGAAGGGGAGGCGAGGAGACGGGGATTTAATCCTTCGTGTCAACAAGCGAGAAGGCACCGCAGGCCTTGGAAGGATCAGAGTCTTATGGAAGGTGAGATGGCTGCGCGATCGCGGCAGAGATGGCGGATTTTGGGGGTATGTGGCAGCTCTGTTTGATAGCAATAAGGGCAAAGGACGATACATAATATACTCTGAAATAATATAATATACTGATATAATATATTCTGAAAGGCAATTCTATACCATGGGTAAGCAATATTAAATATTTAGGTATTAATATTAACGAACACTTGGGATGGACCGAGCAAGTGAATTATGTGGCCAGAAATGCACAGAAAGTTCTGCAGTTCGTGATGAGAATTCTTAGACGAGGGAATGCTGAATCGCGAAAACTTGCGTATACGTCGCTAGTTCGACCTATTATTGAATACGGTTCAGTTTGTTGGTAATCCTTACCGTGTAGGACAAGTACATACTTTAAATAAAATTCAAAAAGTTGCCGAAAAAATTGTATTACGAGGGAAAATAAATTCAAATAGTCCTATGTGGAAATCCTTGCTGAAACGTCGGGAAACAGCTATACTCTGTGCTCTCTTCAGAACCTACAAAGGCGAACCAGCTTGGAAGGATATTCAGAAGCGACTCTTAAAATCATCATACAATAGTCGTCAGGACAGAATTGTGGGGAGAAGGGAAAAAACAGACATTGGGAAATTTTCTTTTGTTAACCGGACAATAAAAAACTGGAACGAATTACCTGCAGTACTGCTAGTGACTTTACCTCAGAGTGTGGGAAAAAACAAAAATAAATTAAAAACATAAGTTAAAAATTCTAATCATTGTACATATGTTACACCAGAGCATTCAAATTTTGTATTCATTTAGTATTAGTCATAATTTGTAAAAAAAGGATTTTAATGCACTTAAATTAACGTATAACTTACATGAAATTTAAATATATTACTTGATGTACTTATGAACAGCTGCCACCGAGATCTTTCCCAAAGCAGTTAATATATTATTATTACTATTATTATTATTATTATTATTACTATTATGATTATTACTATTATCATCGTTATTATTATTATCATTATTATTATTATCATTATTATATATAATCGTTTTCCGACAGAATATTATTATTAAGCTGATAAAATTAGACAGACTCAATACGATAAATAGACAGCATTAAATTTTCCCGTTTGGTAAATATAATATGACAATACCTCTAACAGGCGTTCATCGCAACATACTTATAGACAATGTCAAACCCCTTATTCATCTGTAATTGCATTTTCCCTTGTAGTCGATTTGGATAATCGAGATTGTAGACGCGGGCGCGCCTCTGTCGGGTCAGAGCAAGGGTTGCAGAATCGATTTCCGCCTCGGGCCTCGGTGTTTACCTGTTTGTTTGTGGCATGGTGAGCTTTGTGTTTCCCTTAGACCTCACCCTATTCTTAATGGCCTGCCCTGGAGCGTAACAGCTTGGAACTAAGCACGGGCTATTCCGGTGCGGCCGTTTCCCTAGTGTCTCTCCTTCCCCTGTAACTAGGTATTGCGAAGCTGAGCTGTCAGATGTGTACCGTTTGACAATGCTGCATCCTACTAATCCGTGCTTAGCATCATCATACAACGGGCTTACCAGGATTAGATAAATATAAGCGTGATTTAGGGGATTTATCGAATTACTAGGATGCGTTACAGGCGGCAAAATTGGTGAGAGGTGCATGAGAAGTTTCAGTCACAGACCGGCGGGAGAGTAAGACAAGTGTACGGGAAGATAAAAGCAATAGAGGAAAAAAATAAATATTCATAGAATATCCGTTTAGAAATTCTTAGAAGTAGAATCGTTGGTAAGTATGAGTGTATACATCTTTCCTTCTTTACTGTGTATCCCTTTACTCTACCCTATTTACATATAAAATTGGTTTATGAAATTAATATAGTTATATTGGAAACTAACAGAAGATTTTATTACAAATTTTCATCAGATATACAATACAAAATTAAATGTTTACATAAAAAAACATGTCAATTGTCGGTTACCTAATTTTTTTGTAGATTTTTATTCGAAAACTTGCATGTCTCGGTAGCACAGTCCTGTAGCAATGGTTTTGAAAGCAGAGTCGACGTCTGTGGGTTCAAGTACCGTTTATGGAATGTGTTTTATTACATGTGATTCGGGCGTGATTGGCTTCTCTCACCATCACATCGTTTGTCGTTGTCGATGACATTGATCGGGAAGATCTAGGGTTCGCGTCCTGGCAGTGGTCAATTTTTGATACTAGCTACATAGCTACGTCAAATTCAGTTACTGACTGAATTTACGGGTATTCGAGTGTTCGGCTCCTCTAGTCGGTGGTTTTACGTAGTTTCACCAAACGAATGTCGTCCTTTTTTTCCCTACCATATCCTCTCCCCATACAAACACACACACACATGCTTTACACCATCAGAGCCTAGATTTTGCTCCAGCTCTCCAGTGTGCCTATGAGAGAGATACCTGGAGGGAAACCTGCAAGCAACGTGTGGTTCGGTGCCGGATTTCAGTTTTCAGCGGGAGCAGAACCCACCACCTCCCTACTACAGCATGTGGTGCACTTACAAGACTAATGAGAAATGTAGTTGACGTTCCCAGAAACACAATATACTCACATTCATCCATAATCATTTATGTCACATAAGTATCATTTGCCCCTTTATGATCATTCTATCATCAGAATGCGAATTAGTGTGTGGAAAGCCTGAAACAGTCTCCATCCTGTGCTTGAAAAGCTAGCCTTAAGGAAATCGGTCTGCTTGGGTGACTATGACAATTAATCCATAACTAGGTGCCGAATTTATAATTGTCATATTTTCAAATTAAGAAAGACTAAGCAAGGTAATTGAAAAAGGAAACAGAGAGGTCTATTTATTACAATATTTTTAATCGGTATTGAACAAGCGATGATAGCCTTTGTCTTAGTCGCCAATTCGTCGAATTGCACCATGTCCGGCCTGGAGTTTTCAACAACCCCTCCGAAGATAATTACAAATTCGCATCCCGCTCAATATCAACAGTCCAGTGGAAGGCAATAGCGGTTCCCGAAAGAAGCATATTATGGTGTGCGCTCTCCTTGCAATGTGACAGTATCTGTTGCTGTGCGACGATGAGAAGCCTCGCTTCTCTGTTGAGATGGTCATAATATGGCGTAGGGATGCCTATGTGCCACCTTAACCCATGGCTGCAAGGTCGGGACGCCGCTTGTAGGTCTCGAAACCACAAGGAGTTGTTGTGCCAGTACAAACAGAGGCAGACGTCCTATAGTATGGCCAGGAAGTATGGATCTCATCATCGTTGGAAATATAAGGGTTATAAAAAGTGTCCGACCTGCAATCCGCTCAGCAGATCAATATTGCGGGTTGCGTCTCATCTATTGGATTACATACCGTTTTGTTGAGAGGTTCAGAATCCCAAAGATGTTCGTGATATCAGTAATGTAACCGATAAGTATTCACAAGATACAAATATTTAGATACTCTTAGTACGTTATCGAGAAAATGAACTGTAAAATAACTAACCAATAAATCGAACAGATATCTAAATAAATTATTATTGACCAGAATACCCTGGGAATTATTTTACGTTCCTGATATTTTCTAAGCTGTAGCACTCTCATTATCACTAAATATTTACATAGTCAAATGTGTTTACATTAGAGAACGCAAATGTACTGCACTTCACGATCTATTTTATTCGATTTTGTTTTATGCGGCCAAGTGTAAACAGCATCCTGTGTTCTCGAAGCCAAATTTTTATCAATCAGTTTATTAACTTAACTGAAGGTCACTTGCTTCACTTTTTTTAAATTTAGCACGATATATACGTAAAAATAGAGTAAGAGAGTCTAAATTTCAGTGAATTTGTTTGTATGAACGGGATGCTTGTGTCCTTGCTATTAATTACATCTCTGTGTTGAACATCTGGTCTTTTACCAACTTGTATTATACCCCGTGACCTCTGAATGTTTGTATTGATGTCGCTTGTGGTATTAATACATAGAATATGAATATTGTTAGAAATACGGAAAACGAGGAAGTTTTTTATTTCATTCCGTAGAGAACTCGACAATTGATTCGAATTTTAATTGATGACATATCTCCAATTGTTCTTCATCTTCTTTTTCTTAATCAAGGACTAGTAGTGTATCCGATTGACCTTATTAGTATTGTTTGATATTGATTTTGAATTATTTTACCATATAGTATGTCTACATTTGCTTTTCTATTGCATGCGTTAAATCATAAAACATGTCATTGGATAAATGTGTACCTTTATGTCTTATTCGACCAGATTGCGATGTAACTAATTACTATTTAAGTTTTGTTTCCGGGAAAGACATCTGCTAAGGTCATTAGTCCCGTTCATGAAATTAATGCTTTATCCCGTGAGGCGGCAGTATTTCCCTCCCACGTGATGGAGAGATTCAGCGCCAATCTACACGACGGCATACGGGGACTTACATACTCTCCATGTATCTTCTCCAGCGGGGCACCACCCTACCCACGATAAGTTGTAAACACCCGACCGGACCCATGACATGTGTAGTTGTACGGTGGATGTAAGAGGAAGGAAAGATAGCGCGCGGTCAGTGGCCAGTTCGGTGTAATCTACCGATCAGAGCAGTCGGCCGCCAAAATTCTCCTCCAGACAGCGACTGAGCTCTACCTTACTGTCTAACTAGAGTTGAAAATCCGACACCGTCAAGACTGGAAGCCTAGGCTTTACTGGCTCTGAGCTTAACTCAACCGACCTAATTACTACTACTACTGACTACTATTACTAAATACTACTGACTACTGACTACTGACTACTATTACTAAATACTACTGACTACTGACTACTGACTACTATTACTAAATACTACTGACTACTGACTACTGACTACTATTACTAAATACTACTGACTACTGACTACTGACTACTATTACTAAATACTACTGACTACTGACTACTGACTACTATTACTAAATACTACTGACTACTGACTACTGACTACTATTACTAAATACTACTGACTACTGACTACTGACTACTATTACTAAATACTACTGACTACTGACTACTGACTACTATTACTAAATACTACTGACTACTGACTACTGACTACTATTACTAAATACTACTGACTACTGACTACTGACTACTATTACTAAATACTACTGACTACTGACTACTGACTACTATTACTAAATACTACTGACTACTGACTACTGACTACTATTACTAAATACTACTGACTACTGACTACTGACTACTATTACTAAATACTACTGACTACTGACTACTGACTACTATTACTAAATACTACTGACTACTGACTACTGACTACTATTACTAAATACTACTGACTACTGACTACTGACTACTATTACTAAATACTACTGACTACTGACTACTGACTACTATTACTAAATACTACTGACTACTGACTACTGACTACTATTACTAAATACTACTGACTACTGACTACTGACTACTATTACTAAATACTACTGACTACTGACTACTATTACTAAATACTACTGACTACTGACTACTGACTACTATTACTAAATACTACTGACTACTATTACTAAATACTACTGACTACTGACTACTGACTACTATTACTAAATACTACTGACTACTGACTACTGACTACTATTACTAAATACTACTGACTACTGACTACTGACTACTATTACTAAATACTACTGACTACTGACTACTGACTACTATTACTAAATACTACTGACTACTGACTACTGACTACTATTACTAAATACTACTGACTACTGACTACTGACTACTATTACTAAATACTACTGACTACTGACTACTGACTACTATTACTAAATACTACTGACTACTGACTACTGACTACTATTACTAAATACTACTGACTACTGACTACTGACTACTATTACTAAATACTACTGACTACTGACTACTGACTACTATTACTAAATACTACTGACTACTGACTACTGACTACTATTACTAAATACTACTGACTACTGACTACTGACTACTATTACTAAATACTACTGACTACTGACTACTGACTACTATTACTAAATACTACTGACTACTGACTACTGACTACTATTACTAAATACTACTGACTACTGACTACTGACTACTATTACTAAATACTACTGACTACTGACTACTGACTACTATTACTAAATACTACTGACTACTGACTACTGACTACTATTACTAAATACTACTGACTACTGACTACTGACTACTATTACTAAATACTACTGACTACTGACTACTGACTACTATTACTAAATACTACTGACTACTGACTACTGACTACTATTACTAAATACTACTGACTACTGACTACTGACTACTATTACTAAATACTACTGACTACTGACTACTGACTACTATTACTAAATACTACTGACTACTGACTACTGACTACTATTACTAAATACTACTGACTACTGACTACTATTACTAAATACTACTGACTACTATTACTAAATACTACTGACTACTATTACTAAATACTACTGACTACTATTACTAAATACTACTGACTACTATTACTAAATACTACTGACTACTATTACTAAATACTACTGACTACTATTACTAAATACTACTGACTACTATTACTAAATACTACTGACTACTATTACTAAATACTACTGACTACTATTACTAAATACTACTGACTACTATTACTAAATACTACTGACTACTATTACTAAATACTACTGACTACTATTACTAAATACTACTGACTACTATTACTAAATACTACTGACTACTATTACTAAATACTACTGACTACTGACTACTGACTACTGACTACTGACTACTGACTACTGACTACTGACTACTGACTACTGACTACTGACTACTGACTACTGACTACTGACTACTGACTACTGACTACTTACTACTTACTACTTACTACTTACTACTTACTACTTACTACTTACTACTTACTACTTACTACTTACTACTTACTACTTACTACTTACTACTTACTACTTACTACTTACTACTTACTACTTACTACTTACTACTTACTACTTACTACTTACTACTTACTACTTACTACTTACTACTTACTACTTACTACTTACTACTTACTACTTACTACTTACTACTTACTACTACTACTACTATTACTACTACTACTACTACTACTACTACTACTACTACTACTACTACTAATAATAATAAGTACGTACAATGAACCTATAGTGCGCCATAAAAGTCTCTCCGCACTGAGCAGAGTCAGTGTCTCGTATTAAAAATTGCATTGATTTTGGTAGCAACCAGATGTCTGGGGAAAAAGTGAAGGGGACAACACTTCCAGCATCTGTTAAGAGTGTGGTGAGTGCGCAGTTTACTTTCTAAAAGCAGCAGCTCGTGCTACCAACGTAATTTCTGTTGCTAGCACTCTCACCAGCAAGGCGTCACTGCGGAGAGATTTTCTTGGCGCGCTGTACCCTTAATTTGTCATAAGTATAGATCTTACGGATTCATATATGTAGAATTCAGTGTACGCAATTCTATTTTGCTTAAACATGCCATTTTATTATCGTCAAGAGAAATGTTTTTCTATGAAATCCATTGATAATACGTACGTTGTCATTAGGAAATGTGTGAGCAAGGTTATGACACAGGTTTGAAAACTAAATGAGATCTGATAATTTAGAAACTTAAAAAAAAATCGAAATCGTCTCGGAGCTCTTACAGACGAATTGCGAATACAATTTTTAGTTCGAGACAAAATTTAATTAAAATGAAACATTGAGAGAATAAGGCATTTTAATAATTATCGTGAAAATTCATGCTGTGTTCACATATCTAACACAATGACTTGCCGAATCAGAAACGGGCTTGCAAAGACCGTGATTAGAGGAGAGAAAAAAGAGAAAAATCTATTAAGGGATGGAGAGAGAAAAGAAGAGGATCACTCCCGTGGTTTGTTTAAAAAACTCACACCGTGAGAGGCGCCGTCATGTCGGGCAGTTTTCGGGATGAGATGATTTATGGTCTCCTTCTTAAATTAAGCCTCTTATTTCTATAGAGCCTGAATTAATCAGTGTCGCCAACTTACCGTCATAACACCATTCGGTGCTTTCATCACACACCCGCGCGCTGAAGAGGCAGCCTGCAACATACAAAACAAACAATTTGTTAAGAGATTGATGAATTTGCAACAAAAATAATTGCACTCGTTGGAAAACGCATTGGTATAAAACCAAGTCAAGTACATAATGCTTTTTTCACAAGATAAAAGTATATCTGGCATAAGAGTTCCCTGACTGTGTAAAGTTTGCTTTTAGTAAACACAAATCACAAAATTTGAATTTCAGATGATATTTTGATATATGAATTGTCTACACAAAAACATTTATTTTCCTTGGACAAAATATCTGCTACATATTCTGATAATGGAGTAACATTGTGAAAGATACAAAGCACCTACATGGTTATGAAATGTATCCATTTAATTAGATATTAACTCGACAAAAATACAAAATACATTTTAGGCCAATTTCATTTTATTGAATGAACAGCGTAATAGTTAATTGTTGTATTGCGATCTCCAAACACTTCAGCACGTAGTTCTGATAACTATAGATAAATTATTATTTTTAAAAATACTCTATGGCCTAATGTAGTCAAATTCAATGGATGAAAAGCCATTATCGCGGATGATTACAGGTACTGTGATTGGTTTAGCTAAAACATGTTTGTTAAACTCAAGAATCCAGATGCAACAGTTAACATTATCGATTGAGAGACAATATTTTAAGGCCGAGAACTAGAATTAAGACAACCTCAAGTGGTTAGTAAAGTAATAATTTTTGCACAAACATTGATGCAGGTATTACCTAGGCAAGCAAATTATGTATTCGAAAATCTAGATTCAAAATAGACAAAAATTATACAGTATTATTTAGTAACAAAATCTTAAAGATATGGTTCTTGTTGTAGTGATACGAAACAATCCACGAAAATATTTTTCATAAGAAGATAGAGTCCTATTTCGTTCCATTTATGTAATGTAATTGGATGCGAATTTTATAGTGAATCGCAATATTTAAGCACCTTTTACTGACACACGCTAGAATTGTGTATTAGAAAATACACAGTGATACAAACTGGGGAAATACTGTTTTCTCTGTGCGATTAAGATAAATATTATAGTCGGAGGTTTGTAAATATCCTCTATGCAAAGCGTTTTGTTCATCATTTTCCTTCAGAAATTTCAAGTAGAGAATGTCACAGCATTTTTGGCGTTTTCTATCTTATTTCTTACATATATATGTTTAGTTCGAAATTAACTTGACTAATACGTATTTTTGTGAACACGAGGGACGATGTTGATACAGGATCTGCATTGTTTCAGATTATTTTTGTTATACTTTTTTATCTGTAGAGAAGAGTGCTCGTTGGTGTATAGGGGAACTCAAATGGGTCCACATACAATTTGAGTATTTCAAATTTTCCTATTAGATTTATATGAGTATTCATTGATTAATACAAAACTCGCATGGTACCAAAATGGACGCCATCACAAGAGAACAGACGTCAGGCAGTAAGAATAGAAAATAGGAGGTAGTTGGGAGGGGGGGGGCTGGTATAAACATCAGCAACTCAAGCCATGTATCTGAAGTTCCATCTAGGTATCTCCTAGGCATTTAAAAGTTAAAATAAAAAATTGTGAGAATACTGTTTCAACATAACTAAAGCAATAAAGGCCACACTGAAAATACATTTGTTTGTCATACGTTTGTAACCAATGTATGAACTCTGAGACTGTCATCATATAACTATACTCGCCAAACGGTTTTCGTTTCCTTTTCCTTGAGGATCATAAATTAATTTCGCGAGAAATCTGGACGTCTATAATAAGATCACAAACATCTCGTTTCAGTTGTTTTTCTGGTTTGAGAGGAAGCCGTGTTGACAGCGCCAGACACCCTGGCTCGCAGCCAGCTCCGCCCACGCTGCCCCCCCGCTCG
The DNA here is from genome assembly GCA_038098605.1 of Gryllus longicercus. NCBI lineage: Eukaryota > Metazoa > Arthropoda > Insecta > Orthoptera > Gryllidae > Gryllus > Gryllus longicercus. The sequence goes on from JAZDUA010000303.1 coordinate 41,394, forward strand.
CATTCGCCGTCGATATGTCCGGTCCAATTGATCGTACTTATGACGTAGTTCCAGCCGCGCAATCCGACAGCGCTGCGTGTCGGCGTAGAAGATAATTTCCAAACGCATTCCCGCGACAATGGAACGTATACGGTTGCAGAGCGAATACGGATGTGGGAGATGCAATTAAATGAAATCAGTAAGGCTTTCTCCGCGTAATAAAATTGCGGTTGACGTATGTCGAGTGTGCATTGCACAAACGTTTGTTCAATTCATCGTCCTGTTCATTGGATGTAGAAACCAATTTCGGGAAAAATCGCAAATTAATTTTGGGTTTGATTTTTCGATTTGGCAGTGTATGTGCTAGTGACATTTTAGGGCGTATCTTGGATAGATGTTTATTACCTGGATTATTTCACTCATTCTCATTCCACTCACAATTTTTCCTTCGACATTTGCTTTTATATCGTTTTCGTATCTGATGTTAATGGCAATATTAATTTTTCACGTTTTAATTCGTTAGAACTATGATAATTGTCTAGATATTTTAAATTAACGAACATAATAAAAATAACTTAAGACTACTAACCAATGACAAAATACGTATTCATAATCAAAGGGTGAAGTTCCCTGACTCCCATGCTACTATCAATTCTAATGCTTATTTTTAGTATCTACTCTTGATGGCTTGGCTGTACTAAAATCTGTTTAATAGTATCCGTGAAGGACTAGTCTCAATATTTTAAGCAGCTATTCTAAAAATACCAGTGTCCCTATCTGATTATTTGTTAATACGTAAAAAATCAATTTGGAAATAATGAGGCATCAGTGTGAAGGACATCAATATGTTTACATGATTTGAAATATTTTTTTCCTTTATTTGTGATGTGGTTTAATGCATACTGCCATAAATTGTGGGTACGATATGCGAGTTCTCAATAAATTTAACTCTAGGCTCTTCAGGGGAACGCAAAGTCATCAGCAACTCTACATATCAAAATCAACATTCATCATTTCGGAATTAACAAAGCCCGGGGAATTAACAAACTTCTCTTATACTTGAGTACCAATACCACATCGGGGATAAGCACTAAAGTTCTGCAAGGATATGGCAAACAATAGCAGAGTAAGAATAGAAAGAAAGTTTATATATCAGGATGATTTCATACTACCAATGTAAGCATTAATAAGTCAATAGTTTATTATTGTTTCAACGCATGGATTGAAGCTTAAACCATCTCCTCTTCTCTCTAGAGTGGGCGTGGTGCTAATTGAAGCAGTAGAGTAGGGGGGAAAGGTAAAGAGGCAGGGAAAGGGAAATGAAAAAAAAGAAAAGGAAAGGGAAGAGGAGAGGAAAGGGCAAGGGAAAATGTAACGGTAGATCGTGGATACACACATTTTTAAATGCTCCGTAGCAACGGAAAAATATCTTCGCATGCTTTGAAAAGTTGTTTCCCTACTATTAAAAATTAAAATGAAAAGAGGCGGATTTCCAAGAAATTCCAACTATGCCAAAACAACACCCACTCTGTCGGAAACGCTGCCAAACATGCATACCTTATGAGAGTTTCAAACAACGACCACTGTTACTCTCCACACCACGAACGACTTCGTACGTACCGAAAAGTGCTATAAATAAAACAATAAACAATTTAATGCGCACTCATTTTGTCTGAAGACCATAATGATTTGGATGATGATGATGATGATGGTAATGTCAGCTGCTGGTTAATGACGTCGCCCATTAGGAGTCGGCGGAATGGAGTGCAGGGCGCGGCGCGTGGGTGGCGTGACGCGTGGCGAGGCGCGGCGCATCTGGCGCGGGACTTCCCCGGCGGCCGCTGCGCGTTTTTCACGCAAGTGACGGCGCTGGCGCGGGCCCGGCCACAATGGACCTCAAGAGGAGGCTCTCTCTTCAACCCCCGTTGACAATACTATTCCGTCCCGTACAATAGAAAAGAAACATTGGTTTTAAAAACCGTATTATAAAACATTCTTTGCTAATTTTTGCTTTTTGATAACTTCTCTTTATTCTGCAGATGTGTATGTAACAAGATTAGAAAAAAAATATTAAAAATAATTAATATTTTACCATTAACGAAATTACTATCAGTGTTTTCTATTATAACTAAGATTACCGAAAGATCTCATTGATAGTTTGATATAATGCTCTGAAAAATAAGACCACCTTTACCCTCCAATTCGCCTGACTCAGAGATTCTATAATATTTTATGAATCTTTAGATATTGTTTTTACTATATTATCACCCCTAAATAAACACATATCATTTACTGGAGTTGTTTTCGTCCGACCAAATTTACAAATGTTAAAATTATGACCATAATGATGACGATGGTTATTGGTTAAAGACATCAGCCATTAAAACTGACCACACGAGATAACGGGTAAGTGATACGTGGTTCTCATACGGCCGTGTATTCCCCCAGAGTAGAGGGAATGGTGGTAAGGAAGGATTAAACGCATCACGCCTCTTATTTTTAAACCCGTAAGTATTTAAACTCTTCGTCATTAAAATTTGCCTAATCTATTTTAACATTTTACCAAAAGGCACTTCATTCGTAATTTTAGGTGAGCGACACTGAAAGAAAAGTCACATAAAGGTACACTTCTAGAGCTCAGTGCTAGTGGCAGCCAAACGCATCTTAATATATTCTCACTAAACTATTTCGTTTAAAGGGATTCTTCCACAAGCTGCAATTCCGAAGTAGTAGAGATGACGTGAAAGAGCCCAGAGATGCGAGGGGGGGCAGAGTTGCGAGGCGAGAGCCCAGCGTTGCGAGGCGAGAGCCCAGCGTTGCCAGGCGAGAGCCCAGCGTTGCCAGGCGAGAGCCCAGCGTTGCCAGGCGAGAGCCCAGCGTTGCCAGGCGAGAGCCGAGAGTTGCTAGGCGAGAGCCGAGAGTTGCCAGGCGAGAGCCCAGAGTTGCGAGGCGAGAGCCCAAAGTTGCAAGGCGAGAGCCCAGAGTTGCGAGGCGAGAGCCCAGAGTTGCGAGGCGAGAGCCCAGCGTTGCCAGGCGAGAGCCGAGAGTTGCCAGGCGAGAGCCGAGAGTTGCCAGGCGAGAGCCCAGAGTTGCGAGGCGAGAGCCCAGAGTTGCGAGGTGAGAGCCCAGCGTTGCCAGGCGAGAGCCGAGAGTTGCTAGGCGAGAGCCGAGAGTTGCCAGGCGAGAGCCCAGAGTTGCGAGGCGAGAGCCCAGAGTTGCGAGGCGAGAGCCCAGCGTTGCCAGGTGAGAGCCGAGAGTTGCTAGGCGAGAGCCGAGAGTTGCAAGGCGAGAGCCCAGAGTTGCGAGGCGAGAGCCCAGAGTTGCCAGGCGAGAGCCGAGAGTTGCTAGGCGAGAGCCGAGAGTTGCCAGGCGAGAGCCCAAAGTTGCGAGGCGAGAGCCCAGAGTTGCGAGGCGAGAGCCCAGAGTTGCGAGGCGAGAGCCCAGAGTTGCGAGGCGAGAGCCCAGAGTTGCGAGGCGAGAGCCCAGAGTTGCGAGGCGAGAGCCCAGAGTTGCGAGGCGAGAGCCCAGAGTTGCGAGGCGAGAGCCCAGAGTTGCGAGGCGAGAGCCCAGAGTTGCGAGGCGAGAGCCCAGAGTTGCGAGGCGAGAGCCCAGAGTTGCGAGGCGAGAGCCCAGAGTTGCGAGGCGAGAGCCCAGAGTTGCGAGGCGAGAGCCCAGAGTTGCGAGGCGAGAGCCCAGAGTTGCGAGGCGAGAGCCCAGAGTTGCGAGGCGAGAGCCCAGAGTTGCGAGGCGAGAGCCCAGAGTTGCCAGGCGAGAGCCGAGAGTTGCCAGGCGAGAGCCGAGAGTTGCCAGGCGAGAGCCGAGAGTTGCCAGGCGAGAGCCGAGAGTTGCCAGGCGAGAGCCGAGAGTTGCCAGGCGAGAGCCGAGAGTTGCCAGGCGAGAGCCGAGAGTTGCCAGGCGAGAGCCCAGAGTTGCCAGGCGAGAGCCGAGAGTTGCCAGGCGAGAGCCGAGAGTTGCCAGGCGAGAGCCGAGAGTTGCCAGGCGAGAGCCCAGAGTTGCCAGGCGAGAGCCGAGAGTTGCCAGGCGAGAGCCGAGAGTTGCTAGGCGAGAGCCGAGAGTTGCCAGGCGAGAGCCCAGAGTTGCCAGGCGAGAGCCCAGAGTTGCCAGGCGAGAGCCCAGAGTTGCCAGGCGAGAGCCCAGAGTTGCCAGGCGAGAGCCCAGAGTTGCCAGGCGAGAGCCCAGAGTTGCGAGGCGAGAGCCGAGTGTTGCGAGGCGAGACGTGGGCAGCTGGCTTTGAGGATTGTGGGGAGATACGCTAGTGTTTTTCGCCCGGCTCGGCTGACAGCAGCGCGGTGGCGGTCGCCGCTGTGGGCAGCGGACAGGCGCTCTGTGCGTGGGTTGACCGAGGGCGTGTTGGGCTCGCGGCGTCATGATCGACCGCCGGCACCAAAAGCTGTTCCCGCCCACGCACCCACGTTCACTACAAAGCCGACCTCCATTGAAGAGAAATATTTCCGCTCTGGGAATTAATGAACGTGCCGGGGGCTAAAATTGGCACATATCGGAATTAATCGTCATAGTTCCGCCGGCAGATTGGACACGTTCCACTTAAACTAAAGTGTTCCCGTTTTTTCTCTTTATTACTTTCATACTTTTGCGCACTGTGAGTTATAAGACGTACCCGAGAAGTTCGAACAAATAGCAGGAAGAATATAGCGAGACGTTGCAACGAAAAGAAAGCATTCATTTCGTTTGGAGAACTCTCATTGTTATTGTCTTATATATTATTTTATCCATTTAAAATGGGTTTGGAACACTGATATGGTATGTCGACCTTACGTAACAAGCGCATCTCTAGGGAGGAGAGCATGCACGCGAAGCGGTGCGCGCGTGGCGGTGCGCGCGTGGCGGTGCGCGCGTGGCGGTGCGCGCGTGGCGGTGCGCGCGTGGCGGTGCGCGCGTGGCGGTGCGCGCGCGGCGGTGCGCGCGCGGCGGTGCGCGCGCGGCGGTGCGCGCGCGGCGGTGCGCGCGCGGCGGTGCGCGCGTGGCGGTGCGCGCGTGGCGGTGCGCGCGTGGCGGTGCGCGCGTGGCGGTGCGCGCGTGGCGGTGCGCGCGTGGCGGTGCGCGCGTGGCGGTGCGCGCGTGGCGGTGCGCGCGTGGCGGTGCGCGCGCGGCGGTGCGCGCGCGGCGGTGCGCGCGCGGCGGTGCGCGCGCGGCGGTGGGCGCGCGGCGGTGCGCGCGTGGCGGTGCGCGCGAAGCGGTGCGCGCGAAGCGCTGCGCGCGGGGGAAGTGTGCACGGGCCGGTGTTCGTGGGGCAGTATGCACGGGGCGGTGTGCATGGTGAGGTGTGCGCGGAGAGGTGGGCATGGTGTGGTGTGATGGAGGCGGTGGGCACGCCGCAGTGTGCACGGGGCGTTGTAGGTCGGCGATTGCAGCGGAGCGCGGGCGGTGGGCCTGGCCGGTGGGAACTAGGTGGCGCAGGTGGCGCTCAGCGCTTGGTGCGTGGGCCGCGTCCGGGCGATCGACCAAGGCACCTCGCCTTCCCCTCCCTCAGGCAGGACAAAGCAGCTGTGCTATTACCGCGTTGTCCAGAGCGCTACCTATCAATAAATTAAATGAGCTGCTAAGAATAGTACTGCCATCGGAACGAGTCATAGGGCGAGCTATTTGACTCAGCGGAGGTCGAATATGGCGCTTTTATTTTCTTTCGATGCAATGTGAGTCATGGCGGATAGGTTGGTATGTGAAAGAGACGCTGCGTATAAGTTACGTGGTGAAGTAAAATAATATTGTTAATTATCATTAAGATAAAATTCATTGTATTTTTAAATGCCAAAGTGTCAAATATTTGCAAACCACTTGTACTTTATTATGTCACTTATTGACATTTTGTACATATTTGTTTGGTAGAATCCAGAAGATTTTGAACACAATATATTAATATTGTTCTAAATGTTACACAATATTTGAATATTAGTGTAGCAAATGAATTAACTCGTGCCCTTATTCTCGCATAATAACAATTTTGAAGAATGATGGTGGCACGATGCAGTGAACACAGAATCATGCAACTCAGGAAACATTTACGTTATATAAATAAAACGTTCAACCACTTTCACTAGGGTGTATTGCGTTCTCGCACTCGATTCGAAATTCAGAAATCAAAACTAGAAGTAATCTCTCCGATATGTCCGTATTACTTTCTTCTTTGCGCATTGTCACACAGCGTTGTCGTGGAAACAGGGCTCAATGTGATCCTATGAAGGATTAGCTTCGCGGTGAATTAATCAGCTCATTTCTGCCTGGCGTGCGAAACGGACTCTCTAATTATCGTCGTTATCGTCCTTCAGCTCTCCCTTTGCAACTGGAATTGGAGTGCGTGGCAGACCAGGTTTTCCTTTGCACACGCTCACCCGAACATTCCGGTGGGGTGGGATAGAGACAGAGAGAGAGACAGAGAGAGAGACAGAGAGAGAGACAGAGAGAGAGACAGAGAGAGAGACAGAGAGAGAGAGACAGAGAGAGACACAGAGAGAGACAGAGAGAGACAGAGAGAGACAGAGAGAGAGACAGAGAGAGTCAGAGAGAGAGACAGAGTCGGAGAGAGAGTCACAGAGAGAGAGACAGAGTCAGAGAGAGAGAGACAGAGTCAGAGAGAGAGAGACAGAGTCAGAGAGAGAGACAGAGTCAGAGAGAGAGACAGAGTCAGAGAGAGAGAGACAGAGTCAGAGAGAGAGAGACAGAGTCAGAGAGAGAGACAGAGTCAGAGAGAGACAGAGTCAGAGAGAGAGACAGAGTCAGAGAGAGACAGAGTCAGAGAGAGAGACAGAGTCAGAGAGAGAGTCAGAGAGAGACAGAGTCAGAGACAGAGTCAGATAGAGAGACAGAGTCAGATAGAGAGACAGAGTCAGATAGAGAGACAGAGTCAGATAGAGAGACAGAGTCAGATAGAGAGACAGAGTCAGATAGAGAGACAAAGTCAGATAGAGAGACAAAGTCAGATAGAGAGACAGAGTCAGAGAGAGAGACAGAGTCAGAGAGAGAGACAGAGTCAGAGAGAGAGACAGAGTCAGAGAGAGAGACAGAGTCAGAGAGAGAGACAGAGTCAGAGAGAGAGACAGAGTCAGAGAGAGAGAGACGGAGTCAGAGAGAGAGACAGAGTCAGAGAGAGACAGAGTCAGAGAGAGAGACAGAGTCAGAGAGAGAGACAGAGTCAGAGAGAGAGACAGAGTCAGAGAGAGAGACAGAGTCAGAGAGAGAGACAGAGTCAGAGAGAGACAGAGTCAGAGAGAGACAGAGTCAGAGAGAGACAGAGTCAGAGAGAAACAGAGTCAGAGAGAGACAGAGTCAGAGAGAGACAAGAGTCAGAGAGAGACAGAGTCAGAGAGAGACAGAGTCAGAGAGAGACAGAGTCATAGAGAGACAGAGTCATAGAGAGACAGAGTCAGAGAGAGACAGAGTCAGAGAGAGACAGAGTCAGAGAGAGAGACAGAGTCAGAGAGAGAGACAGAGTCAGAGAGAGACAGAGTCAGAGAGAGAGACAGAGTCAGAGGGAGAGACAGAGTCAGAGAGAGAGACAGAGTCAGAGAGAGAGACAGAGTCAGAGAGAGAGACAGAGTCAGAGAGAGAGACAGAGTCAGAGAGAGAGACTGAGAGAGACAGAGAGAGAGAGAGCCCTGGCATTACGCTCAAAAGCTCATTCACGAAGTCGATGTGCCCGAACGCCAGAGGTGAACGACCGCTCAGGAAAATAGCATTGGGCTCCGTGAAGTAGACCGGTAGTTGCATGTCGCTGTACTTATTAGGATCACGCAATTCATTATGGTTAAAAGTTGATGTTTCAGAATGTCGCCCTAAGAGGTGAACTCCAAAAAAAAGTGTTCAATTTCGTAGATGTTTATAATTCATATTACATGATTAACACTATTTTTTTTTTAATGGGACCATTGCTGCTAACACAAAAGGTTAAACACATATCGTTAGTAGTGGTTAGGTCAAACGCCGTCATTATAAAGGTTGCGCGTTACAACTAAGCGGTTGAGATAGTCCCCTGCACATCGCGTGCATTCGGTGCAGTAAGAAGGAGAAAGATTTCAATCCGATGCCCCTCGACACATAGAAAGCAATAAAATATATCCACAATAGAACAGCGTCAAATGTTACACAAGCTTTACAGTACTTACTCAAATCGTAATAACACATCCACACAAAAAAATGTGTTCGTGTCTGGCTATCTATATGTTTTTGCGGTCGATAAATTCCAATCCGGTGTCCATTTTACTCAATCACATAAGGTTTTAGACAGCATAAAAACTATAAAAATTAAAGATAGCTTTAACCGACGGGTCAGATCATGTTACCTATATGTTTTTGGAGTCGCTGAAATAGAATCAAAAGCCCATTTAACATCATCAATCATATGTTTCACATAACCTCAAAAAATGCGAGGAGGCCGTGATCTGGCGCAACGACATACCAATCTGCCATACAACAACGTGATGAGTGTTGTCCGGCGGGGTCAATGCCAACTTCTCTATCAACTATAATTGATTTGGATTAAAAATCTGATGTGATGAAGTTAAATGGACTTCAGATTCGGTTTCTGCGACACCATAAATATAAAGGTAACATGGTGTGACCCCTCGGTTAGAAACTTTTTGTGCTTATGCCAAAAACATGATGTAATGGAGTAAAATGGACACAAGATTCGGTTTTAGCATCCCCTAAAACATATAGAAAACACGGTTTGATTCTCAGAAAAGAATACAATTTTTTGTGTGGCTGTGTAATCAATATGAAAATTATATTGTAGGATTACATTAATTTTGACGAATATGTGGCGTCAGACCATTTGGAGCCAAGTCCTTCAATTCTGACCTTTCATATCCCGACATTCGCAATGGAGGGTGTCTCCATCGCATCAAAGCCGCGGGAGACTGACTTTATAAAGCAAGAAAAAAAAATCCCCAGGCGAAGAAAAAACAAGCCGTCAGGAGGCGAATACACTCTAATCCACTGAACTCTTTCTAAGGAGATTAATAAAGCTAGGCGCCGACGTTGCGTTCCTTCTTCCCCGCTTGGCACGACGATCAGCACCTAAAACGAAATATCGCCACAAAAACACTACCGCCACCCAGCACTTGCGATTTATATGTGAGTATACATAGATGAATACGCACCCATACACGTACACACGAATGTAGGCATAAACACATACCCACGCACATTCATATAAACATATATACAAACAAATACACACGCAGTCATCCATATTCATGCACATATATCCTCGCGTGCGCGCGCGCACACACACACAAACAAACATTCATGTAAACGCATGTAAAATACACGCACACAGGTATACACTACACATTTATATCCATGGCGTGTACAGAGCTTGCAACGTAGTGCTTTTAAACACTGTGGTGACAAACTTGTGGTGAGGCGAGCGATTTTATAAAATGTGTATATTCCGATGTTATATCAATCAATAATGTTAATTCAAGTACGAATTGAATAGTACACATATTTACATTTTATCATTCGACGGTACTCTATCCGTACAATGAAATATTATCAAATTACTGGAGTTAACCGACACCAAATTCACAACAGACTGTCGATGGATATTAAGGTGCATTAAAGAACAGATGAACAAAATGAAAATGCAGGATTAACGAACTCACTTGAATAATGCGGATTCATTTGCATGAAAATTAAACAATGCAAAATAGCTTTATTAACACTGCCTACTCTCAAAATATGAAGTGATGTGTGGCACGGGGTAATTTTGTTTATCTGTTTCAAAAATATGTGTACGATACATTAGTTGTTTTAGGTTTCACCACCTTTGCAATATTTTATTTACATATACATGCTTTGTTTCTGTGAATTAGTAATATTATTACAAATCTATTAATTAACAATAATTAGTAACAATCCACAATGCACTAAAAAACTTCCAATACTTGGAAGGATACCGGGGCCACAATGCACGCAAGCCACAATGCACTAAAAACCTTCGAGTACTTGGGTACCGAGTACTTGGATACCGAGGCGGGGCGAGGCGGGGCGAGGCGGGGCGAGGCGGGGCGAGGCGGGGCGAGGCGGGGCGAGGCGGGGCGAGGCGGGGCGAGGCGGGGCGAGGCGGGGCGAGGCGGGGCGAGGCGGAGCGAGGCGGGGCGAGGCGGGGCGAGGCGGGGCGAGGCGGGGCGAGGCGGAGCGAGGCGGGGCGAGGCGGGGCGAAGCGAGGCGCGACGAGGCGGGACGAGGCGGGGCGAGGCGGGGCGAGGCGGGGCGAGGCGGGGCGAGGCGGGGCGGGGCGAGGCGGGGCGAGGCGGGGCTGGGCGAGGCGGGGCGAGGCGGGGCGAGGCGGGGCGAGGCGGGGCGAGGCGGAAAGGGGGGGGGGCGGGGCGAAGCGAGGCGCGACGAGGCGGGACGAGGCGGGGCGAGGCGGGGCGAGGCGGGGCGAGGCGGGGCGAGGCGGGGCGGGGCGAGGCGGGGCGAGGCGGGGCGAGGCGGGGCGAGGCGGGGCGAGGCGGGGCGAGGCGGGGCGGGGCGAGGCGGGGCGAGGCGCGGCGAGGCGGGGTGAGGCGGGGTGAGGCGGGGTGAGGCGGGGCGAGGCGGGGAGAGGCGGGGCGAGGCGGGGTGAGGCGGGGCGAGGCGGGGCTAGACAAGGCGAAGCGCGGAGACGCGGGCCGGCGCGGAGAGGGGCCGTCCTTTGCGTCCGGTGTGGGCGAGCGCAAGGGCGAGGTCGTGGGCGTGTGGCGCCGCGGCGCCGCCCTACTTCCCACCGCGTCGGGCAGCGCGCCAAGACGACGGGCGTCGCGACGCCGCCGCCCGCACAAAGGGCGCCGCGCGGTCCGCGAAGCTCCGCTGCTGCCCGTTCGGACGTCCTGCACCACCCTCCACACGCTGTGGGCCGCAGCGAAAAACGAAACGCATGGGACTTCCTTGTGTGGATCTTACAACATTCCTCGCACAGCGGTTGGAAACAAAAAAGGAAAATCACTTTCATAAATTTGCTAATTTATTTACAAGCTGAGGAATTACGAACGAATGTGCTGGCAGTCACTGTGTCATCAACAATCACGTATACGTATAGAAGAATGGATGGATAGGAAATCGTAGACATGCATCTTACATAGTTGCCGTTATGTTGGTCCAATACTGATCGAAACATTAATAGCAAATTATTCATCATATATTTATGATATAAACCGAACACTCCACTCCACGAGTAGTGAATGTTGCCTCTAGAGGTGCTCGAGCAAAAAACACTGCTTATACGAGAACACTATACGAGATAAAACAATAAGGGCGAACAAAGGTATATGGCCGAAAGTGTTCACGCAGAAATCGTATTGAACGATTGGCTGAAGCCCTGCAAGACGAAGGCGGTACCGTATTAATGGATATGGCTTTTGTGCCATTTTCGTATTTCCGTATATGAAGTTTGCCCACTTTATCCTTCATTCCCACTCTGTCAGTTTCTGTTGGGCTTTGAATTTCTCGAATCTGATCTTTGCCCACTTTATCCTTCATTCCCACTCTGTCAGTTTCCGTTGGGCTTTGAATTTCTCGAATCTGATCTTTGCCCATTTTATCCTTCATTCCCACTCTGTCAGTTTTCGTTGGGCTTTGAATTTCCGTATCTGATTTTTGCTCACTTTATCCTTCATTCCCACTCTGTCAGTTTCCGTTGGGCTTTGAATTTCTCGAATCTGATCTTTGCCCACTTTATCCTTCATTCCCACTCTGTCAGTTTCCGTTGGGCTTTGAATTTCCGTGTGTGATTTTTGCCCACTTTGTCCTCCTTTCCTCCCAGTTTGTATCCACTGGCCTTCGAATTTCCTTATCTAATTTTTGCTCACTTTATCCTTCGTTCCCACTCTCTCAGTCTCCGTTGGACTTCGTACTCCCGTATCTGATTTCCACCCATCGCCCCCCCCCACTGCGCCGCCGCGCGGGTGAACCCTGCGGCACGCCCTTTGGACGTGCGGAAACGAGCGCGGGGGGCGCGCGGGGGGTGCGCGGGGGGCGCGCGGGGGGCGCGCGGGCGTGTCGCGGCCCGTGCGGTCTGCGGGTTGCGGACTAAGGGGCCGCCTCCGCGGCGCCGCGTCTCAATGGAAAGGCAGACAGGCGACGCGCGACCACAACGGAAGCAGAAGATGCTTCACGGCGTCGTTTACAAGGTGCGGCGGGTGGCGTCTGCCGCATTGGAGTCTGCGGGAGCGGACACGGCTCCGCACAAAGGCCTGAGCGTGATGCGGGCGGCGGCCATTCCAAATTATGTGCCGACGATTAAATGAGGATGCGGGGTGGTTTTGGAAACAGGTTGCATATGGGGATCGTCACCAAAATATTTATGTGGCTTAAGTATGTGCTGTTGTATTTGAATGGGTGTTTTGAGAATCATTATACTTATAACATTAATAATTTAAAAGTACTCACATATTACATTTTAACAATTGGATTTAATGGGACTGAAAAGAGTTAGGAGTTATTTTCCTTGATGTTTCTAATAGCTCAATATAGAGGGTGGTACTTTAATGTCTTTGTGCATACTCGATAAATTTGGTACTACGTTACTAATTTTAATGTACTTTTTACATGCTATTACGATTTTGTCTAATTGTACAGCGTTTTACGTACTGAAAAACGTGGTTAATAAAAAAAATACAATTATATTAAATCGTTTTTTTTGACCTGGCACGAACATTATATGTGATATGCAAAATTTGTAAGCAGATTTCAATGACACTCTAATTAGTTTAGAGATGTGATCAACCTTGTACCTCATAGAAAATCGTATTTCGCAGGTGGCTGAATTTAATAAATAAATATTTTAATAATGCAACACACGTAATAAAATACAATAAAGAAATTTAAAAAGTGACATTTCTGCATAAATGCTAAGGGTAAGTGACTAACGGTGTTCAGCGTTTCGAATCGTATCACTTTCACATTAAAATTTCTGTGTTTCTGAAAAAAAATCTTTAGTTGCAATTGGATACTGGATTAATGGGAATAAGTGAAACAACCTGGCGTAAAGTCACTAATGTGTTAGCTGCGAGTTAATGAAGATCTAAATAATATATACCTTTCAGGACTGACATTATATTAATTATCTTAAATAGTCTGGAATTCTTATTTACTTAATTTTTTAATATCACTTTTAGTGTACTATAACAGATTCACAAACTATAATTGACCGGATCTGCAATAATTTATATTAGGAAATTTATTGTAATACCTCTGCATTAACTATTAATTTTTGCGAAATGAAATCAACAATGTCTCGGGAAGAAAAAATGACGAGCTACTTTAATATGTCCCTTAAAACCCCGAAAGTAGAGAGACCTGAGGTATGAAATTCAATGCACCAACCACGTATAGAATGTGTCGAATCTGGCAAATGACAAGTTAGGCCTCGAATATGAATACGGTATTGTTTCTCTAGTATCATAGGATTTCTTCTTACAGTGGTTCTGTAGTACTTAAAGTTCAATGTAAGTGAACCAAGTAAATAAATAAATACGTAGAATGATAAATCAAAATTAAGTACCTGCATCTAGGTTCACTCAACGATCTAACCACTCGAAAAATTACTTCAAATGATTTCGACTGGCTTAGGTGACTTAGCATTAATTAATGTCACTGTCGAAAGGTCATAGAGTTGGAGTAGGATTTTCGACACTAGCTACACAGCTAGGTCGAATTCAGCGTCTATCTGGAGGAAACTTCTAGCGGTCGGCTGCTTTGATGGGCGGTTTACCGTGTTTTTTTTTCGATCTACACCAGGCGCATGCCGGTGAAGTTTCTTAGCATACGTGCTACACACCGCGCGCGATTCTTCCTTCCTCTTCCTTGTCCTATCTTTACCCTTTACGTGCGCACACTTACACGCACTACACTAAGGCACAAGCTGGGAGAGCAGTCGGAAGCTCTGAGCTTCTCTCGGCTGGGGAGGTGCCCCGTTGGTGGGAGAGACCTGGTTGGGGAAACCCCGCTACCCAACGGGAAGGTCGGTGTCAGATCTCGCCATCCAGGGGGGGGGGAGATCGCCGCCATCTGTCCTTATAAAATATGCACTACCTGACCTTTGCAGGGACGCACGGGACCTTTGCAGTTGACGCACACGGAATCGCCAATCAATCAAAAGAATTCGAACAAGCGGCGAGAGAGATTCAGAGAGAAATTTTATTTTCTGAGAAATTTCAGAAAGGAATTTTGAATTGAATCGAATTTGCCTTATTTTACGTGTCGAGACTCGGACCATCAGGCCCGCTCTTCCCTCTGACCACGCAAATTTCGCTACGCTCCTTTCACCAACTAGCAGAGAAAGGAGGTATTTCTTGGGCGAGAAACAGGCGATTTGAATTTAGCTCAGAGGCGTCATTTAGGCTTGAGGATCTTTTACATGCAAGTAAATCTACTAACACGGGACAGCCGGCTTTACTTCCCCTCCGAAAGATGGCGTACGAAGGATTTTTCCCCCTTAAAAAATCACGGCTTCAATCGGATTTGAACCCGCGAACTATGATACAAAAGTCCGGTACGCTACACCATCGCCGCCGCACTTACACCATCGCCAGTCAGGAATCACCAATCAATCAAAAGAATTCGAACAAGCGGCGAGAGTGATTCAGAGAGAAAGATGCCGCTGTCCTATTAAAGGAGACCCCTCCTCTTCCCCGCTGAGTCGCCGGGGTGGGGGGCGGCGTGGCGAGGGGCGGGGCGGGGCGCTCTCCGGTGTCGGCGCGCCGTCCGTCTTTGTCAGCGGGCGATCGCCCGCGGGCGGCGCCGATGGAGACACGCGGCGCCGCCCACCGCGTCGCTCCTCTCCATCAATCAGCGCGCCCCACGCCCGTCCTCTCCGCCCGTCCACCCCGCCCAAGATGCCTTCATGTTCAACTAGGATTCGTCTGCGTCGTTTGTTCATAAGTTTGTTTTGTTATTTAAGGTCGCGTCACCTTCTAGGCCATTACCGACCACTATTGCATTAACTGTATGGTAACTGTGAAGCTGACATGATATGGTGATGAGAGATGGTGAAAGGACGAACTCAAATACAACCATGCCCGAGGCGGGACTCGAACCCGCGATCCTTCGGTCCGAGATCGGTACGGCGCTACTGACTTAACGATATCGAGCATCCGGCCTTCATGAGGTTTGTATCTAATGATAATATAGGTTTGCAATGTTTACAATCACATGATCATTCACTTTACGTATTTACAATTTACAAATTATTAATAAACAACTTATTGGTTCACATGATTTTTTAGCCTTTCTTACTATTACTTGATGAAGACTCAAAAACATTGTGAGTGCAATCTTTTTATTAATCATTTGTAAACTTAATATGATCTTAATCTATACCTGTAAGTTCAAAATTGTAAAGTGTAAATATCTGATTTTCAAGTATTTCATTTCAAATATAATATTGTCTGAAAAACCATGTGGTGAATTGATGCATATCTTATTGGTTCAAATTTTGATGTTGTGAACTACGCTGCTCTAACACAACCTCTCTTCTTCCTTCCTCTTTAATTTCCGAACTTCCTTCTCCGCTCATTTACTTCTTTTCATTCTATCAGTATCTTTTGCTGTTCGTTTTCCTACCCTCGTCTTTTCCTTCTTATTCCGTACAGCCCTTCTCTGTTTTTCTTAATCACTCTGTTAATTGCTACCGTTTATGCCCTCATCGCCCGTCCTCCTTGATGTACTCTCCTCGTCTACTCATCCTTTTCCTCTGCACTCACTTTCATCGCAGAACATTCCTTACTGTCCGTGCTACGATCTCCCGCGTAAGATGCTCTCATATTCACAAAAGTGACTTTTCATATTCATACACGAGATCGACCTACCGTCCCGATTTCAGATCTGATTTTCTTTACCAAGTGACGCTTGCTTTACCATCAACCTTCGCCATAGTGGCCTTCTTCGTTGTCTCTGATAACCGTCTGAAATCTCTCATTGGTTTAGTTTCTGTTTGTCCTTCCTTTATACACTCCAATTATATCCTTCTTCAGCAATCTCCTCTCCGCTCGATTACTATTCAGTTTCGTTTACCCACGAGTTCTTTCTCTTTCTGCCCTCGCGATACATTTTTTATTATCCTCTTTTTCCTATTTCCTCCTCGTTGATTCCTTATCTTTTTCTCTCATTAATTACTTTCGCTCACCCGCTTCTTACCATTTTTCTTCGTCCCTCGTCTTCTCTCCTCCACATCTTTCTCTACTTCCACCTTCTCCGTCGCCATTTCTCCTCTCTTTTCTCTCATCATCAATTCACTCACTTTCTCTCATCATTAATTTGAACATCCTCTTCTTCCTGTTTTTTCCTCATCTTCGTCCTCCACATTCCCATCCTCCACATTTTTCTCTATTATCACCTTCGTCGCCGCCGTTCTTCCCTTCTGACATTCTCGCCATTCCTCCTCTTTTTCTTTCATCAATTCACTTTTGTCCATTCCCTTCTTCCTGTTTTCCCGTCATCTTCGTCCTCCCATCCTCCACATTCTTCTCTATTATCATATTCGTTGCCGCCATTCTTCCTTTCTGCCATTCTCCCCATTCCTCCTCTTTTTGTCTCATTATCAACTCATTTTTTCGCATCCCCTTCTTCCTGTTTTTCCCTCTCCTTCCTCCTCCCCAACCTCCACAGCCCCCTCTATTACCACCACCGCCGCCGTTACCCTTGCATTACATCGTCAACGCCACATACCACCGCGGCTGGCGGCGCCGCGTCAAGAGGGAGGCAGGGCGTGTAACGCGCTTCAGACGTTAATCAAACGAGCTCCTCTTCTCCGCGCCAGCCTCCTCTGTTATCGGCTGGTGAGTGATGTATACGTGTTGTTAGCACGGATGCCTCAGGGATCGAGAATTTAGGTCGATAACACGTCTTCAATATATCATCCGGCGGTCTGAAATCTCCATGTCTAATAAGGTACAAAACTTCATTTTTTTGCAGCATTCTGTACTTTCTCTATACCACGTAGTAGAATACGAGAAAGTGAAATATGTCCGCCTGCTACATCCAAATAATAAGATAAACTTTATAATAATATGCAAGTAAGAATCATGTAAAGAAAGTAGAACTGCGAAATGTCGAGATGGAAAACGTACGTACATGTGTGTGCGATTCAAACAAACTCATTTTTTGTTATGCAGAAACAATAGTTTTGATACACCATTACTAATAATATAAATATATGTATATAATGTAACATTTAAATTGAATATTTTCTTGTCCGTACACACTGCAATGTCAAACATTTCGGATTCTATATCTATCTCGCAGGCAGTAGTAAGCATTGTCAGGCACTGAAGAGAACGAAACAAGAAAATAATGTTTGCTCATGCAAAATGTTTGCACAAAAGAGAAGTAGTGTGATTAAAAAAGTGAATTGTGTGGACAATAAATAGACAATTAACCCATTATGTAGTACATACCAATGCAAAATTCTAATATTTTAGTGATATCTCAATGTAGATTTACTTATATTTAAATAAAAACCATAGATTTGAAATAAAATGTCAAAACCATTCCATAATGTTTTTCGTGTTAACAAATCTGCGCAACGCGTTTAGAGAAATATTGCATTTACAATTATTCAACCAAAGAAAAAAAGCTTTTTAAATTTTCAGATACAAGTGTTCGAGTTTCACATTCACAATCTCATCACAAAAATTGACAAACTTTTCAAATAAACTCATCCGTTTTCCTTTCCCTCCGTTTCTAGGTTATCGCCACATCCCGTGCCTCCATCGAGCGAGAAAGTCTCCGACAAAGTTTGGATTGAGTGATGATGGGGAATTAGCGTGTTGACCGGGCCCAAGGATAGGAGTGAAGGCACAATGGATAGAGGAGTACTGCTGCGGCGTCCGCCTGGACTTCATCGGAAGAAAGTATCGTCAAGAGCTGTCGGCATCTAGAAATATAACCCAAGAACTGGTTTCGATATTGACCCAGCTACATAACCAATGAGAAAATCCTGCCCGTGTTAGAATTCGAACCTAAAACATCCCGAATTACGTATCTCCAGTTCTTCTTCTTCTTCTTCTTCTTCTTCTTCTTCTTCTTCTTCTTCTTCTTCTTCTTCTTCTTCTTCTTCTCCACTTCATGGATAGGTCTATGACCTGTTCCGGCTTCTAAGAAATCCATATTTATAGGGGTTCACCTGGATCTCTTCTGCCTTGAGGCTTATACTTAAACACCTGTTTTGGAATGCGAGTCTCTTCCATTTTTTCCACATATTGTAACCATTCCTGTCTGTAAAATTGTACCTTGTCATTCATTGCTTGAACGTTTAATTCTTTTCGAATTTCCTAATTTCTGAGTTTATCTAGTCTGGTACTTTTTTTTACAGATTTCTAGAATTTCATTTCAGCAGACTGTAACGCCTGTTTATCTTTCTCCCTCAGAGCCCAGAATTCACTTCCGAACACCAGAGAAGGGACAGCCATTACTTTATATATCCTCATTAGAGTATTTCTACGTGTTTTATCTTCAAGAGTTCACCGAATATTTCCGCATATATTCTGGTATTTATGAATTTCTGTGAGGAACGATATGTTGTTTCCCAAATATTGAAAATGGGTAATTGGTTCCAGAATCGTAATTTTGAAAATTATTTTGGTGCGTATAGGATGCTTTCCCACAAATTCCTTTGTTTTGGTCTTCATTTTGGAAATCTTTAGATTATATCTCTTGTTTGGTTTAATTGATGAATAGACCTCTGCAATCACCTTGACTTTCTTCGATTATAATTTGATCATCCGCAAATAGTGTATTTAAGTACACTCCAATTTTAAGCTTAATCTCCAGTCTCCAACACAAAACTGCTTGCGCCAACTAACCCGGCAGTCCGACCGATTTCATTTCACTATTTATCGACAGAACAGCGCAGTATGTTAGAAATTTAGGAGCAGCGGGGCAATATTTCTCCCGGTATCATTTAATGAAGCCACTACCGCCTCCACCGCAACCCGATCTCCCCTCTCCTGCGGAGGACGCTCCATGAAACGGGCGGCGCGCCGTGAAGCTCAATGGCTTGTTCCTCGTCAATATCGGCGTTGCCTTCGCGCTCCGCTGAGCGCGCCCCTGCCGGAGACGAAGGAACATCTTGAGCGGAACGCGGGCGATCGTTGGACGCAGGGTAGAACAAGGCTGTCACGGACACGTGGATACCTGCTCCTTTTGTACGTTCCGTTTTAATCAACTTCTGTTGTAGCTCGGGTACGTTTCGTACGAACATGAACGTCGGAAAGATCATACAATTTTTGAAATTAAATACCGGCAAAGGTGGATCGACTCCTGTTACTACAGTGACTCTGAACTGGAGGCGCTCGGGTTCGAATCTTGATTCCGGCAGGATTTTTGAAACTAGCTAGTTAGGTCGAATTCAGCCGTTGTCTAGAGGTGAATTCTAGTGCTCGGCTGCTGTGATGGGTCGTTTTCCGTGGTTTCTCCGATCAACATCACGCGAATGCTGGAGCAGTACCGTAGCAAACGGGCCACGGAACGGGCGCGATCTATCCTTCCTCTTCCTTGTTCTGTCCTCCCTCCTTTCTTACACACACATACTCGTACACTCACATGGACTATACTACCACATTTGTGTGGTGATCAGTCGGGAGCTTAGTGTCGGTCCCGGCTGGGGCCATGTTGATGGGGAATACATTTTTGGAGGAGATGGGGAATACATTGATGGGGAATACATTCACCGCCATCTCCCGAAATAAAACATGCACTACACTTACAGAACTAGTGGCTTTATAATGTGACGCACCCGGAAGCACTAATCAATCAGTTGAAATGAACAATTTATCATCGAACAATTTCAATTAGATACGCCACATTTGCGATGCAGTAAGAGAGAACTCTCGGCTCGGCGTATTCCTGCACCCGAGCTTCCGCCGGCCCACGTGAGATTACGCCGCGCGCCAACCTCTGCCCTTCAGCGCAACGCAGCGCTCTGTGACGCGTTGATCTAGTTGAAAAAGACATCGCTAGACGCCTGTTCAATCCGAAGAGGGACCCTTCAGCCCGGAATGCTCCATTAAGAATCGTTTCCTCTTCTGGAAGTAAGAACTCGGCGAGATACGGTTGATTGACGCAGAACAGGAAGAAAAGCTGGGAGTTCATCCTATGATCGACTTCATTAGTTTTCGCGTCACTTAAAAGCGCGCGTAGTTCAAAACTCGATCAAATTCAATTCCTCAGTTCTCAACTAAAATATATACTTTTTACTCAAACATAGAAGCAATAATTTTATTTAGTAGTAACATTAAAACAATTATATATCCCTGCATCCCTTCCGTCTACGAAACAACCCAACACAGCTCGTCCTGAAAACCACGAGAGTCTGTAAACATACTGGTGGGTAAAACTGTCGCGGTTCAAATTCACCGACTGCGACTGCTGATTATCTGAGGGATACGAACGAGTGGTTAACTGCATCCTAAAGATCAGTTCGCGAAATCGACTTCCGGTCAGGTCAACAAAGTTTGTGATGGACCCTCTGCCAGTCAAATACGAACTTAACAAGAACAAAAGTGGGCAGCGAATGGGGAAGGGTACGAACTCATTACATGAACAAGCTGTGCTCGGGAGCGTAGGTTATGCCGGTTGTAAATCTGTTTCCTGCATATTGTTTCACATCATGCGAACAGATTTAGATCCGGTGCGCGGAAACGTATCTGTTTTGGATCGAATTCGAGCTCATAAGAGATGCCGTAAAACCGGATGGCAAAATTAGGCGCCTGTGGGACCTTCGGGATTCATATGAGCATGCTGAACACGCATTCAAATGAACACAGATGTTGCGTTCCTGAGCAGGTATACACCACTTAACATTGGTATCTTCGAAAGAGCAGCGACTAAAAAACTTGAATTCTATGACTTATGCCGAATTTGAGTGAAAGGGAATGTTAAAAGGGACAGAGGGGACACTAACATGCAAGTACAGAACTAGGAACATTAATTTCATTGTTTCTTAGATTGGGTATACAAAGTCCATTATCATTTTTTCTATCGACTTATTTATTTTTCTTTTCAGTTATTTGCCTCCAAATGGACCGAGTGAGACACCGTTCTCTAAATTACTTGCCTCTCAATTAATTCAATTATTACGGTTGAAAAATAGTCATAAATCATGTCAGTATATCTTAATACGAAGTACACCTTTCGAGTTTACGCAAAATTCCGATTTCAAATATCAACTACGTGGAATTTTGCGAAAACCGTAAAATACACATCTGTAAGATAGAGAACAATGTTTTTTGCGGTCAAGGATTGCCCACTTTTAAGTCCACAACTGCTTGGAATTGTAATTAATATTTATTTTCTCGATGAAGAATAAAATCGTCCCGTCAATGATCTGTATCTGTGCATCAAGTAATTCACAAGTACTACATTTGTGAAGTTAGATAAGTGTTTTCAAATACCCTCGAAATCAGTTTTTAATTATGTCGTGGAAAACGACGAAAAGTTGACCTCACTTACGTAATTATATATAACAACAAAATTAAACCGTTTGAAATAGATCTGCTCCATTCACACCCCTATAATTCAAATCTATATTTGATTAAACGAGTTTATAAAACGTTATAGGGAAAAATTGCTAATCATTATCAGATTAATGTAATAATTTTACTCTATTACTCATATTTATTTGATGAAAGTGAAAACAGGTAGGTCACCTACGGGGAGGAACTAGAAATCTAAAACCTCACTCGAAATACAATAAAACTATTAGGCCTTAATGATCAAGGAACTTCCCTATGTGTCTCCTCGTGTGTGAATGTTAAGTGCCATATTTTCGATTCACAGACTTCTCAAACTGCCATAAATTAAGAATATCAAGGTCTTTCACATATATCGACTACAAAGCTGTTTCGGAAATTTCCAGCAGAAAACACCTCTGAGTTCTAAACTATAGTGAAATTCGATATTCCGCGAGGTGAGAAATAAATGGAATATGTTGCTAAATGTCTTCTTCTAACTTGCGCACTGCTTGGAACTGTTTCGTAAGCAGAAATTGCCAGACTTCCACATCTCAAAATGTGGAGAATCTGCAAAATGAAATTATCCTTATATAACATTGAATTAAACTTCCATATGAACGGAGGTTCATTATGTAATATTTTTATCTTGCAATTGCATGCTCTCCACATTTTGAGAATATACTGAATTCACACCAGACGCCGTTCACAAAGATGAACAAATATGATTTACAACAAAAGTAGTTTCAATCAATTTCTTTGATTTCATTCAATACTTCTGGCTTCTGCAAAATATAAGAAATGAGTGACAAAACACTGTGTTCGTCTAGTGTTGTTCAATATCGATACACGTTATGCTATGACGATAAATAATCGAGAAGCAATGAAAAAAATGTGTTAGGTATAATTAACAGTAAAGAAGAAAATAAATTTAGAAGTGAAACTCGCAGAAGTTACAGAGAAATTTAAGTTTTTCAGTATTTCTGGAGCGTGTGACACAGTATCATGCAGTGGAGCAGATCCCTATTTTAAGAAGTAGTGATGTCATCTTTTCTTTTGGTAGAGTTGTTCCTTTATGTCTTAATTAACAAAGCAATTACAAAAAAAATGCTGCGGTAAGAAAAGCTTATCTTGAAAACCAGAAATACAATTTCAGCGATGTGTTGTTTGTCCAAAGACGAATTGATGCCCAAATGTAGTTAATTCACAAGTTAACACAGGATATCTTAAATTAAATGTTACAAACTTCTAGGACAAAATATGTTAATTTTGTTCCAATGAACATGGGTTCAGGAATCTGATATAAGAAAATTACACATTCCCGATTTTCCAACATTTCGGTCGATTGGTAGGCAACCTCTTCTACTCACGTGTTTGGCACGTACGATCTCTCGGGTGTTGATCTGAATACCCAGGTGTACAACACAATAAAAAAAGAAGACATACAAGAAATTCTTATAATGCTACTTCGGCTACTTTGACTCTGTTGTAGAATTCTTAGATCTGATTTTCGTCAACGTGGAGGAGGACAATACGTTGCATAAAACCACTCGCGATGTATTGTATTACTTTCCATGTGAATCGTGTTCTTAGGTCAATTCAAGCTGCGTTTCATGTTGCGTCAGAGTTGTTTTCTAGAGTTACTTCCTTTGTAGTAAAACGTTAACAGGGTGTGAATATTTTACGTAACGTCTCTTCCATTATAGCTATTCTTATTCAAAGTTCCATGCGGGTCATTAGAGAGATTTTATGTAAGTCGTCGCATCGCAGATTTTGTGTATTTTCAACTCGCGAACTTCGTCAAGCGTCTGCGCTTACGTAAGGGGCACAGGTCGACAGGCGACATTTACCGGCAGCTCCCATTTTATTTCTTTCCTCGCGAAATACTGAGCTTGACAAAAGCCTACTACGGAGTTACGAGTTTTCTTAACGATCAAAACAAGGATGAGAAACTCTGCGCAGAGATTTACAGCTTCTGGTCTTCGCTATTCTCATGACCTGAGAAGATTTAATACTTGACTTTTTACGAACGCTTTGGTGAATTCTTACAAAAGTGTCCGAATAATTTCCTGTAGACATCACCCCAGAACAGCGATTGTTTTGATTTTGTACTGACGTAAAATCAGGTTTTCTGCTTCATGCAGGAAAATTATTTTTTGTCAGTTTATGCAGGCAAATGAAAAATATTTGTGCTACAGAGTGTAGTAACTTTCAACAAGTATGCTCGTCTTCACATTAAGGGAAGTGTTTTCTATTTTGTCTGAAAAAGTGCAATAATTATAGTTCCAATGTGGTAAATCCGTGTAATTAAAACCATGATCTAGTTTTGCATATTACGATATAACATTTACAGAAAATAAATAAATCATGTAAAGTTTGGATGTTTTCCGAAATTCTATCAACAAAAATATCAAACTATATTCTTCGTTGAGTTTTATAACATTCTGTACTTTAACCAACCTTTAAATGTTTCAAAAGTTACATTATCTTTCGCCTCGCACGATTATTCGCGGGAATATCCATGTCAGAGCGACCATTGAGAGCCTGGAGTCTAATAACGTAAAATTACAGAAAGTTCCAGACTTCACCCACCCACACGGACTTTGTTCAGCTCCGAAAGTTTGCACCGACGCGACGACACGACGCGGTGGAGCGGCGCGGCGGGGAGGCAGGGTTGCGGGACTGCGGGACAAAGCGAGGCGAAGCGGAGAGAGAGGCGGGGAGAGAAAGGCGAAGCGGAGAGAGAGGCGGGAAGAAACGAGGATCCACTGCAGAGCGCACGGGGAGCCACGAAATGGGAAATTGTGAAACGGGAAATGGTAATGAGGCAAGCAATGAAACGCGGAGGGTTGATGTGGGAAGCGGTAGTGCGGGGAGTGGTGATGCGGGGAGCGGTGAAGCGGAGAGCGGTGAAGCGGAGAGCGGTGAAGCGGAGAGCGGTGAAGCGGAGAGCGGTGAAGCGGAGAGCGGTGAAGCGGAGAACGGTGAAGCGGCGAGCAGTGAAGCGGCGAGCGGTGAAGCGGGGTGCGCAAAGGCGGGGACAATGTGGGTTAAAACTGAATTCGATGGAGATATGGCATGCGAAGGGATGCTGGCCTTGGCGGAACAGTGCGAGGCAGGGCTGACGAGGCGAGGTGGGAAGAGATGTGGCGAGGCGAAATATGGCGGAGAGAGTCGACAAAGGGAGGGGAGATGCAAGTCGGGGAGGGGACAGGCGAGGCGTGAAGGGGAGATTGTGCAGCAGGAGGGTAGAAACGAGGATGGGGAGAGTCGGGGACGGGAGAGGTAGGACGAGGGGAAGAGGAGAGATGAGTGGTGGGGAAAGGCAAGACAAGGAAAGGTGAGATTAGCGTTGTGCCAAAGGGAAGGGAGGTGGGGAAATTGAGAGCGAGGTTGACCGAGGTGATGCAGGGCTGAGAGAAGGGAGTTGAGGTGATGCAGGGCTGAGAGGGGGTGGGCCGGAGAGTACCAGAGCGAGTCTGAGCGAGACGGGTGAGGGAGAATTAAGCGTGGTGAGGGCGTTGTGAATCGTGCTGAGACGGGGGGGATGAGGCAGGGTGGGTGAGGTGGTGTGGGTGCGGCTGGGTGAGTTATGCGAGGTGGGCGAGGTGGGGGGTGAGACGGGGTGAGGCGGGGTGAGGCGGTGTAGGGCGGCGTGTGGCGGGGTGAGGCGGGATGAGGCGGGCAGAGGCGAGGTGAGGCGGTGTGAGGCGAGGCGAGTCGAGTCAGGGCGAGGTGAGGCGGTGTGAGGCGAGGCGGGTCGAGTCAGGGCGAGGTGAGGCGGTGTGAGGCGAGGCGGGTCGAGTCAGGGCGAGGTGAGGCGGGTCGAGTCAGGGCGAGGTGAGGCGGGTCGAGTCAGGGCGAGGTGAGGCGGGTCGAGTCAGGGCGAGGTGAGGCGGGTCGAGTCAGGGCGAGGTGAGGCGGGTCGAGTCAGGGCGAGGTGAGGCGGGTCGAGTCAGGGCGAGGTGAGGCGGGTCGAGTCAGGGCGAGGCCTGGGTTGGCAGGGTTGGCGAGGCAGAGCAGAAGATCCCTGCAAAGTGCGACGGTGTATTTCATCGTCCGGCGCCAGGGCGGTGACGTCACCGGCGACCTGCAAGACGCAGCGGCGCCGCCGCGCCGGCCACTTGTTTTGAACGAAGCCGACGCGCGGTCGCCTTCGGAAAGTGATAAACTGGGGCGCGGGCGGCGCAGGTGAAGCGCCGGCGCGGGAGATGACGTCATCGTTCAGACAAAAAGCGCAGATAGTTGACGTCAGCAGTCCTCTGTCTTAAAGAGTTTCCTATGCGCCGTATGAAGATATTATTTCTAGGACTGGTTCCAAGACATAGAACGGAGGAGTCTTCAACCTGAGTTCTGCGGAATCCAAGGTTTTCCTGGAACGTAGAGAGGGGTGATTACTGTATTCTCAGCCAAATTACACGCAAAATGGAAGTCATCTTTCCAAGGAATTTTTCATGTGCGAGCGGGGTAGTGGACTGTTGTATTGAAATATTAGGTTAATATAATACTTAAATACAAATTACAATATTAAACTAAACTGGACATAAAAACGCAGTTGATAGTAAACACATGTAAAATTAATGAAAAAGTTTTAAAAAAATTATCAAACCAAAAACACACAATTTTTTTCATTTTTGTACGTCAGCAGTCCCTCTGAATGATTATGAATGAATTTTGTTCACAAATAATGATGCGTAAAATTACGTTATGTGAAACGTCGTGTGTCGGAATACGTCAAAAATGAAACATGTTTTGGAAATTTTGAACTCTTGATTGTCGAAAAAGAAATAACAGGATACCTGGGTGTTAAATTATATTAATACTGTGTGACAATTACTCTATTTTATATATTTATAAGTGTTTAAATTAATTTGCGAATTTGGGTAGAAGAAAGCTTTGACAAACTATTTTATTTGACACTTAAACATGAGGCACCTTCAAGAAACCATGCTTTCGAACTGTTCCTAAAGGATTAAAAGGTTGAAGACACCTGTTTTAGAGGAAAAAAATAGTAAAAGACATTTACATTTCAACAATAGTGGGTAGAACGGAATGGGTCTATTGCCGAGAGAGGGGGTGTAATTAGATGGGAACGATAGGAGTGAAATGGGGCGAAACGGAGAGAATGAAGATAATATAGAGGGGCGGTGTCGTGGAAATGGGAGGAGAGACTTGTGAACGTATCTGTATATATGGAAATGAAGCCGAAAAGTTAAATTTTCTGTCGTAGTGCATTCGATAATCCTTGAAAGCAGAGAGAATAATAATATGACGTCATATTTGTTCCGCGTGTAATTGAATTATAACGAGTACAGGTGAGCTGTTCAAAGCTATCTTCCCATTAGCCTTTCTCGTCTCCTTTCTTTGAAAATTGGCAATTTCATTTCCACAAAACGCAAATATTATTAAAAATCAAACAATTTATCCGTAGTAGGGGGGATATGAGAGTACGGGACCAGGAAGTGCTTATCTTATCAGCTTATCTTATCTACTTCCTGCCCCCGCCCCCACATCCGGTGTCAACAACCGGCGCCACCAATTATAATGGCAGGAAGTGCTTATCTTATCAGCTTATCTTATCAACTTATCTTATCTACTTCCGGTCCAGCGCCCAACAGTGGATGTCAACAACCCACCACCCCTTCCCCACCCCCTCCCCACTTCCGGTCCCGAAAGTCAACGACCGTTATCAGCCCCCTCCCCACTTCCGCCCCCCTCCCCCTCCCACCCACCCCTCCGATGTAAACAACCGGCGCCACCAATTATAATGCCCCCCTCCGCCCACCCGATGTAAACAACCGGCGCCACCAATTATAATACCCCCCCTCCCCCTCCTCCGCCCGATGTAAACAACCGGCGCCACCAATTATAATGCCCCCCCTCCCCCTCCGCCCACCCGATGTCAACAAACGGCGCCATCAATTATAATGCTCCCACCGACCAGGGTCACCCTCCCCTTGCGACCTCTGGTGGCGAAGTGTGGAAGCGTGCGCGCACTCTGGTGGTGAATTGTGGAAGCGTATGTGTCTGCGCTCTGGTGGTGAATTGTGGAAGCGTGTGTGTGTGTATATGTTTCAAAAATGCTGCTGCCTGAAGTGGATTCGAACCAGCCTCAATCCCCCTGAGGCGACCAGCACTTTGGCTCTGAGCTACGGTGACATCTCGAGTCAAGCTGTCTGCTTTGGGGTACAGATATTACACGCGGTCGGGAGGGCGCGCTGCGGATGCTGATAAGGGCGGGGGCCGCTGAGGGTGCGCGCTGCGGAAGTAGATAAGATAGCGGGGGGAAGGGGGCGCTGAGGGCGCGCGCTGGCGGCGCTGGCGGCCGGGTGGCTGATAAGATAGCGGCGGGCGCTGGCTGCTTTGTTCGCTGCCCCACTCATTAGCGCTATAGAGATACTACACGCGCGCGCTCTCTGGGAGCGATTCGGGGAACGAGAGGAGATGGCGCTGTGCGTCGGGGCGCGCATTTTGAATGCACTCTATATAAGATAGCCAGCCGCGTGTTTCTCTCTCTCTCTCTCTCGAGTCGAGAGCGCTGACGCTCGCTCCCCCGCTGAAAAGACTTTCATAATAGAAGAAAGGGAAACCCTAAAAGGCGGTGATAGGAAAAACAAATGAAAAACAATACAAATTGAAAGAATGTTTTTTGTTTATTGAAATCAAATAAAAATCAAATTATACATAGAATAAATAACATGCATGTTTGTTTGCCTGTTAGATATTTAGCGATTTCCCCACACAATTTCACCGTTAAACTGCGGTGGACTTATCACCAGTGACAACACATCCCCCTGAAAAACATTACAAATTGAAAGAATTCTCCATCTTAAAAGTCCTCTCTTCTACACTCGATGCACTTCCACTTCGGCGGCGACTCGATATGCGCGTGCTCGAAATAAGGTAGCACTTCTTCTCGCCGACACCGCAAACACTTCCACTTCGGCAACGGTTGTTTGTTGTCGACATGCGTGTGTCCATTGTTGTAATGACGAAGACAAGGAAGGAGGCGACGAATGTCTCGGTTCCGCTGCACGTCTTTCGACAGGCGATGGAAGACAGAAGGCACGTCCTTCGCGGCCCAATGTAATAGCAAGTCCATAGGAAGAAGCTGCAGAGACCGATCATCAAGTCCGAGAAGAGAACACCCGTCATTGATGAAACGTTGTATGGCACGTTCCATCTCGAAATGGCGCTGACGTAGATGGGCGTCAAACTTCGTCACTGTCACTATCACTGTGGACTGGAGAGTACGCCGGAGGCGTATTTTCGAATGGACAACGCAGCGTCTGAATGATTTGACGAACGCGAGAGACGCGCTGTCGCAGTGCTTCACCGTACGGATCTTGAAGGAGATGACCGAGAGCTTCGAGGACAGCTAACACTTCAGCGTGGACCGTGAGAATAAACTCTTCCGGTTGAGGCGGTCTCTTTTTACCGACTCCTTCCGCCCCGTATGGATTGTGGGGTGGTGGTGATTGCTTATCATTGTCTATGATAAAGGGAGGGGGGTCCCCCATGTTGAAGGAATCACAGGGAGCATTCAAAGCTTTCTGGATGACGCAATAGCGCACGAATAAATCATCAGTTTGACACTCACAGCACAGAGAGGAGTTCACTTCACCGAGAACCATCATCATCCATAGCACTTTCTCGTGACATGTAATCGCGAGATTGTGAAGAGTTTTTTCCTTATCTTCTTCGACATCTGATGGTATTTCCTCGTGACAGCGTCGGGCAGCACACGCCACATCAACGGCGACGTCGATAATCGAGCGATAGGCTGCAGCGTAGTAGGGGCGCTGAAGACTGCTATTGTGAACAATGATGGCGAGATCGGCGGCGGCGTCGCGGAGGCTGTCCCAGTTCATCATCATCCGCTTCTTCCATGCATCATACGCTTCTTCGTCTAAGTGAGTTTGTTCCATGGCGACAGGCGATGGATGAGTGTTGAGACCTGTATCAACGTGTCGAGACCTGTCTCAACATGTTGAGACCTGTCTAAACGTGTTGAGACCTGTCTCAACGTGTTTGCAAACGCTCCCCCTACTACTAGTTGAAAGTGATTCATCATAAATCTCCCACCTACTAAAAGAGTCTAACCATAAAATATATAAAAAATTGAAAAATACTACTAAAAGTGTCTAATCATAAAATATATAAAAAATTGAAAAATACTACTAAAAATGTCTAATCATAAAATAAATAAAAATGAATGCTAATCTAACTGAACCCCGCCTGCAGGGACGAGCGTGCACGCTGAAGAAGAAGAAGAAGAAACGGACGGACGCGTACGCAGGATGCGGAAATGACTCCATGGCAGACTTGTAAATTTATCGATCCAATAGCGTTTGTCGTCGGACACGGACAACGAACGCTTGTTTTGAACAAATGAATAATTGATATGGGATTTGGACCGAATAGTACATTGTTTGTCGATTCTATTTTCGTTTCGAAATAAACAGTCCAAATAATTTTGAAATTTATAGCGTTTGACGACCGAAAGTTGTACTCCCTTCGCCCGAGAAGAACATGCCCGAGATCGGGTTTCGATGGAGTACATTTTTGGACGTAAACCTACATAGCCGAGCAGGGGATCACTTCCGCATTCGTCCTTAAACAACCCTAAGACCTTTTTATTGCGAGGTGTCACGCCAAATGCGTTATCGGGAGCGAAACAGGATGTATCAAACCAGGATGGATGCCGATTCATCTCAGCGTACACACTCGTGGAAGTAGAAAGAATGAATGAATCGGTATCCATGTAGAGAAGGTGAAGGTCACAAAGATGTTTTTGACAGTAATTATAAAAAAAGTCATACATTCTATGCTTCGAAATTTCTAATATACAAAACCCCAAATAGATGGGCTTTGTGAACTTCACCTCCGTTTTTCGCAACTCGATGGTCATGAGATCGCCATTCACGTGGTGACTACGCACGAAAGCGGGATCGGCGATGAGACGTCTGGCCCCGCACCTCCCCTCCCACTTGTTCACGAGATAAATGCGTCGGTGGTTGCGCACGTCCTCCATCGACTTGCCGTAAATTGAATTGTTCATGAGTTTGAAAAATTTATCCTCGAAATCGGAGGACGCGCGCTGTCGACGTGCGTTGTTCAGGTCCATGTACGTGGCAAGCCAAGGTCGTTGCGAAAAAGAGAGAACGCGGTGAATTTTCGTGAGTTGCACTCCCAACTCGAGGGCCTGAACTAAATTTCGAATGTGAATGATGTAACGACGCTTGGGGAGCAGCGTCGCTAGCAACTTGGCTTGCCTGCTCTTCGAGTCGGGGGGGACGCGGGTTTCCGGACAGGGCGGCAAATCGCTCAAGCGATCGTGGATGGCGTCAGGATAGTCGAGGTCGACCTCCAAAACGTATCCCCGGTCGACTTCCGCAGCCGCCTCTGCGATGTTCAACCGCTCGATGTCGGTTTCCGGCATCCACCGGAAGTTGCCCACCGGAAGCGGATGTGACATCGAGAAACCATATAAGTTATTCGCGTCGACGTAGGCGAGATAAGATGCCTTATCGCTTGGCCGGAAGCGTTCACCCGCAAAGGGGTGATTGGCCTCAGCGTGACGACCGATCACTTGCACGAGTCCCCCCCGGATGCCCCGTTCGAAAAAGAGAACCATGTCGATGTCCGTGAGTACCTCTAGTCGAACGCCGGTGGTTTTCAACATGGCGTCCCACGAAAGCCCGGGAGCGGTGTAGTAAAAGAGAGGATCGAGCCCGTACACCTCCAAACACAAATTTCGAAAGGTTTCCAACGTGTCGGTTTCTAACAGCACGTCGACTTTCAAGTACAAATCGGCGTACTGCAGCAAATTTTGAATAGAGAACGCGTCCCACACAGCCTTCGCGTGCGCGTACTCCGAGTCCGACACGGGTGTGTCTGTGAGGCGACTGTAAAAGGCCTCGGGCGACGGTAACCTCGTGTCGTCCAATTTCGACTTGTCATTGACATAATCGTAGGGAAACACCCACTTCCTTCTGGCCAACTCGAAAAGGCGATCGTCGGGAAAGGCTGCACGGGTGAACTTCAAATCGGCCGAATCGAGCGATCGACTTAAAGAGTCGAGCGATGTACCTAAAAATTTCAATGAATCTAAAAAGCGTAGTTCCACTTTCCCGATTCTCTGGGAAATCGCCACGAATCTCTCGTGATTGTGTGGAACCACGCGCAGCCCGTCGTTGTTCATACAGTTCTTTTCGCCCCAGGCCTGAAGGAGAAAATGCCAATCGTAACCGCTCCCGTTGTGCATGACGACGGGGATGAACTTTGGTGCGGGAAAGTTGACGTTGCACGCTTGATGAGCCGCGCCGCGAAAGACACCCGAAAAATGATCGTGGTCCCTGACGCGAACGGAATTTGGAAGAAAAGGTCCTTTGCATATGTGGCATATATCGGAATTTTGAAAAGACGCCTCGTTTTCGTTGTTCATCACGAGGGGAGAAGGATGACTCAAAAGTTGCTCATAATCTTTCGCGAGACCTTCTAAGAATGCTAATAATTGTATCGCGACGTCGGGACCGTGAAAGTTGACCAGTTGATTTCGCGACTCATCAAACGAGCACACCACTTGAAGCGCGGCCGAAAAGGGTTTGTGAATTTGATATGGTTGAAGGAAGGATCCATTCAACGACGGCTCACATGAAGACACGGGGACCGTGAGCGCTTCGAAGTCAACATAAACCGCGATCGGGCATCGTTGTTGTCTTTCGAGGTGCTGAAATTGCATGAAGCGCTCCTCCTCTTTGCTCGTCTCCGACGGAAGGATCAAACGTGCGGGGGACCCCACGGATCGACAATCAATTTCGTGAGCCTCGAGATGCGCTTGCGAGTAAAATACATTCAAACATCTGTCGCAAACAAAATCCTACCATTGTGAGCTGTATGTTGAGGTCCAACCAGTCTACTTAAATTTTTGATCCAAACGTAATGGGACTGTCCGCCATCGCCATGAATCAACAAGAAATTGAAATGGTTCTCTTTCTTCGACCCCGAAAAGTGTACAGGACCTACGATTTTCCAAGTTTTGTTGGCCGAATCATACTCTAACGTGAAAACATTGAATGAAAAGCTAGAATTTTGACGTTCGAAACGTTTGATCTCGTGAACGGGCAGGGGCCAGGAGATGCCGCGCAAATCGAGACTGGTTTCCAATTCATTGAAAAGGGTTTGATAGGTACCGGTACGATTAGAATGCAAAATTTTGATGCGTGGGGGCTGACGTTTATGAAAAAGAGCCGAAGCCACCGCCCACAGGAAACATTTCTCGTCTCGATTTTGCACGTTGATCACACCTTGACGTCTCGCGATGGTTGCCGGAAGAGGAAGATAAGATGAGGCAGAATGAGCGATAGGTTCAAACAAGTGAGCCGAAACATGAAGAGCGACGATAGAGGCCAACGATTTCCCGGAATCTCTCTCGGAAAACTCGTCGAATTTGGAATTTATAGGTTGTGCTATATGAGAAAGGAAAAATTCTGAAATGTCATCCGCTTGCGTTAACACAGCCGTTCGTGCCGAAAGAAAGATAGGCTGCAGCACCCCTACAATTTCGTGCGTCTCGACGTTCTCTTTCTCAATTAAAAATTGACACTCGAGTTGCGCGAAAATTTTGAAATTAGATCGACCGAGAGTGTTGTTGAGCTCTTCAAACATCTTACGATGGAAGGGAACACGACAACGGTTGAGAAACTCGACCGGATTCGCAATGTCATGTGGGGGAGGAGGATTCAAAATGACACCTCGAAATACACGGGCGTTTAAAGACTGAACGACGTCCGTCCATTGGGGAGCGTTTGCAATGTCTTGTTGTTGTTGTTGTTGTTGTTGGTACGGGTAATCTATAGAATCAAACAAAACACACACACATAATTGATAATCATGCAACACTTCACTAACCACTCCTATTAAAAGAAATTTATTTTACCATCCTCACGCTGCGGAGAAGCCACTTCCGCTTGTCGACATGCATGAGACTCACTTTCGTCACGAATGTGCCGATTGAATAGAAACGGGACATCTATAGAATCCATGAAAACACATACATAAATGATAATCATACAACACATCACTAACCACTCCTATTAAAAGAAATTTATTTTACCATCCTCACGCTGCGGAGAAGACACTTCCGCTTGTCGACCTGCATGAGACTCACTTTCGTCACGAATGTGCCGATTGAATAGAAACGGGACATCTATAGAATCCATGAAAACACATACATAAATGATAATCATACAACACATCACTAACCACTCCTATTAAAAGAAATTTATTTTACCATCCTCACGCTGCGCAGAAGACACTTCCGCTTGTCGACCTGCATGAGACTCACTCTCGTCACGAATGTGCCGATTTAATAGAAATTTCTTCATCTCAAATCGAATCACTGAATGCTAACAATCACAGCGTTGAATCACACGTGACTAACACGACGTCAACACTCAAATAGCAGTACACAAGACAGAGTTGAATCACACGTGACTAACACGACGTCAACACTCAAATAGCAGTAGACAAGAAGGTCCGCACGCTTCAAGAGCAATGGCAGACTAATGGCAGAGCTCTGTGGACATGGAGTTTTAAACCCTATGTTATCTCACACTATCACATCCAGCACGTGCAGTGCGCATGCGCAGAAGCCATTCATCACTCCCCCAAGCGATAGTGATAAGAACAGCACTCGACATGTTCACAGCCGGAAGTTATAATTAGGAAAACAGGATGTCATTGATATCACTCGAGCGCCGGAAGAGATAATTAGGAAAACAGGATGTCATTGATATCACTCGAGGGTCGGAAGTTATAATTAGGAAAACAGGATGTCATTGATATCACTCGAGCGCCGGATGCGATAATTAGGAAAACAGGATGTCATTGATATCCCTCGAGCGCCGGAAGAGATAGTGGAAGCATACGGCGATCCAGCGGACATTCTAATTGGAGCACCGGAAGAGATAGTGGAAGCATTCGGGGGTCCAGCGGACATTCTAATTGGAGCATCGGAAGAGAGAGTGGAGTCACACACTGATAATTTAATAATCTCAACGCGCCGACTTAAAAAGGGGTTCCATTCTAGCAACGCTCACTCGCTCGCGTGCCCCAACTAGCTAGACACCATGAGCAGCTCGCAACACGTCATGAACGGGATGCCAGAAGACTCCATGGACTTCGCTGGAGAATTGATTGAAACATCGCCACCAGCACTTCGAAAACGAAAACTGTAAGTCTTGTTCAATTTTTTCAATTTCATATATCATACATTCAGTGAGTAGTTTCAAAGTGTTTCTTTTTTTTAAAGTATATCAGAAGAGGTAAAAGAAAAAAAGAAAAGTGATAAAGAAACAAGCGTGTGAAGAGACATTGAAGTTATTATATGATGATGAGGGGGATCAGACAATTGCTCTGGTAGAAGAAACATCAAAAAACAACATGCTTCTCCTGTTCTCTTCAAGACAGGAAGACAATGCAATGCAAGCAGTACAAATGAATGACAACACAGACTGCATACAGATTAGTAATAGTGCTGTATTTATATACACGTCGAAAAGAGCGACCGAGTAAGTGAAATAATTTTCCTTCTAGCTGTTTTACTCTGAGTTGTCATTAAAAATGTTTGTTTTCATTGTTTAGTTCGTGGGAAGCATTAATAAAAAAGATGGAAGCCACTACAATTCGAGTAAACATGAGGCAGTTGCCGAAAGGTATTTTCTTTGAAATTACAGACATACACCTCACTGTCAGTGAGGCATATAAAAAATCATCGTATGTAGCGACTCTGCACAATACATTCGATGTATTTCTCCCAACAAGGTATGTAAAATATGTTTTCATATGTTTGTAAAAAGGTTTTTTTTTTAATTATACAATAATACTTTTCTTTATAGATTTACATCAGAAATTGAAGCCATAGGCAAAGAAGAATTTTTAGCGGAAAGGCCGCATTTAACTTTTCTTGGGATTCATCCTAAGAATAAAGCAAGTGTTGTACTTATATACAAGTACAAAGATTTATTGAAACAAACAAGTTGGGAAAATCTCTTAATATGGTTCAAGCAATATGGACTTCTAGAAAAAAAGGAAATAATGTACAACTTAATAAATAAAACAAAATGATTGTCTCTCTTATATTTATATCAATTTTTTAATACATTCAATAATTGTTGTCAAAATGTTTATTGCACAACTGAAAAAATGATGTATATATATTACAGAATAAAACAAAATATTTTATATAAGTGCAGAGTTCTTCTTATTTTCCTACTCCATTCCCCAAATCCTCAAACTTAAAAATACAATATGAAGTAGATAAAATTACAGAGGAAAATGTATCAAATATTTATAATGTAAATTATTACATTCATTTCAAAATTTACCATACAAGTTTGTGACAGGATATCAAATAGTGCATTTGAAAAGTTTTTCTTTATTTAAATCAAATGTTTATATAAAACTCGCAAGTCGAAAACCAAACTCTCAGTTGTATCGATGCGATGGATGTCTTCGGACATGCGGTTCGGGCGCGTCACGCCGTCACAAAGCGATACATCGATGAACAAATCGATGACGTTGTGAAGCGTATAAGGAGAGTTGATGAGACTATGGAAACCGTGATCAAAGAAAGCGACCTCGATGCTCTCGAGCAGAAGCTCTCTACGCGTTTCGGAGAACAGGAAAATCAATTAAAGGCGTTCGCGAAAAACGAATGCAAGGCGCTCGAAAGTAAAATTCCTCCCAGTCTATTGAACATGTTACCGCAAGTCGATTCGTCCGGTAATTTCATTCTTCACGACAAACTTATTCGCAAAGTAGGCCCGGGCACAAACAGCTCGGACGTTGTGATTAAGTCGCAATTGGATGGCACGCTGGCGGATGTGAAGAAACACGCGGAGAATCTTTTTCATGTACATAAAGAACTAGTCAAAAACGATTTTTCTAAACTCGAAACAAAGATAGAAGAATTGGAAATGCTCGATGTGAAGAAAGTATTGCAGGAGGAAGTCGATAAACGCAAGACGAGTTTAGGTAAAACTCTGACGAGTCGTTTAAATGCATTGCGTGAGGAAGACGATAAGCGCATAAACGCATCCGTTTGCGAAGAAAAATTGAAAAAGCTCGAGGCAGATTATTCTAATCTCGAGAAACTCTTTAACAGCTCTCAGAGCCGAGTGTTGGAAGTGGTGAACGATGTTACTGTTCTCAAGATTAAGCTCCGTAAGGTCCTTAACGTAAGTAACATATGAGCAAATGGTAAGTCAATTCCGTAAGTTGCGTGATGTCTTCAATAACGATAAAGAAAATTTGAAAAACCTCAATACAGTCCAGTCTTACAAAGATAATGGGGAAAATGATTGGTGGCACCTCAAATGCATCATTGACGTCTTTGCTTAGCACCATTCCCATGACATCCTTGATGGGCGCCATTCCCGAGTGATGGTTGAAAAAGATCGATCAGATTTGTATATATATTTCGACACTTGCGCTCGTGTATTAGTACTGGCATGGTTCGCACCGTGTGTAGAACAACAACG
This sequence comes from Gryllus longicercus, assembly GCA_038098605.1. Taxonomy (NCBI): domain Eukaryota; kingdom Metazoa; phylum Arthropoda; class Insecta; order Orthoptera; family Gryllidae; genus Gryllus; species Gryllus longicercus. Next base: position 78,388 of record JAZDUA010000303.1, read on the forward strand.
ACGAGAGATTGTAGGAGACAACCTGATAGGAAGTTACGACAAAGAGGTGCACAGAGAGAGACAAGAACTGATTCTTTTCCTGTTTCCGACGCGGTGATTACTCCGACCGCGATGGGTCGCGGCATTTCTTTGCGAGGTCGGTGCGTCGGCGGTCCCTGTAGGAGGGGGAATCGTCGTCTGCAGGGGAGAGGCGTACGAGGACGGAAGACGACGAGTACGGCGCGTGGCGGTAGAAAGAGTAAGAGAGGCGGCTTTCTGCCCGCCCTCATACCTCTGATTCCAACCATCCTCAGCGGACTGAGCGCGCTCGGGACTGTCGCAGGCGGCGCGACCGCTATCGCAAACGCTGTGAAAAACGCCAAAAATAAAAACAAAGAATTATCGGAAATGGTGCGTCATAACAAGGTCATGGAAGAGACCAAAAAAGGCTCGGGCGTGTTGCTAAGGGCCGCGAAAATGCTTCGAACGAGCAGGAAGACGAAGGGGAGGAGGGGGAGGCCTCAAAAAAACGAATGAGCGGAGTACCGCGTCGAGCGCTCACGCACGAGGAAATGTCACGTTTTGCGAAGATTTTGAATATTCCTCATTTTCGTGGTGTGTTTACGCGGGATGCGCTGCCCAAAAGAACAAGGGCGGAGCGTGAGTGCGGCGTCATCAACCTCGACGACGTCAGCGGCGACGGTACTCATTTCGTCGCGTACGCGAAACAAGGCCGAACGGTGCGTTATTTCGATTCGTTCGGACTTCCGCCCCCTCCCGAATTCCTTCGATACATGCAAAGACAGCACGTGACGTACAACACACGTCAAGTTCAACAATACAACGCGAACAATTGCGGCAAGTTATGTTTGCAATTTCTTTTTCACGAATGGAAGAAGAAAAAGGAAGATTAAACACCGGACATTGTCATTTTGCTTGTGACGATTGTGTAATGCGCACGTACACCTTAATCGGGAAGGGTCCAGAGGTCTCGGTGAAGTTTGCGCCGGGTGTCGACCTCTCGAATAATGTATACGAGATTGCCTTAGTGCATCTCAGCACCGTTCACACCATTCGCAACGTGAAGGACGGTCACAACCGACTCCACTACGAAGTTGTCGAGGGGGATGGGGCTCCAGCAAGCTATAGTCTGTCCGTCTCTCCGGGTACGTATACTTTAGAAGACATCTATCATCGTATATCAAACAATCTACAGCAACAGTTTCCCGGCGACTTTGCGGCGAAGAAGCACTTTTTCGAATTGGAAGCGGACCCGCAGACGAACAAAGTGCGCGTCAACACGTCATTCACGCTGCGTTTCGATCACGCCGAGTCCATCGGTCCTCTCCTCGGATTTTCAAAGACCGTGTCACCCACACCTTTCGGGGTGTACGTGGCGGCTGATGCTGCGCCGACGATTGTGAAAGATTTCGAGGTGTTTGTGACGTGTAACGTGATCGAAAGTGGATATATAAACCATCGAATAGCGCACGTGCTGTATCAGTTTCACGTGAACGATTTACCCGCCGCCATCGTCGAAGAAAGGCCGGCCGAAAAAATTTTTCACCGCGTCACGCGACGTTGGATCGATGAGATATCGATTCGACTGGAGAATGCGGACGGTCATCTGATTCCATTGTACTCGGAAACACCGTTGACGTGCACCTTACTCGTACGCCCCAGAAGCAATCCCAATGCCGCTTTCTTCTAAAAGAACATCGAAAAAGCAGTATAAAATGCAGGTCGTACCGCGACCGAGGCACAGAGTGCTTTGTCCGCTCACCACGTTAACACCATCCAGTCGACAAACCTTACGAGCGTTGTGTTACTGTATTTTTTCTAAAAAGAAGAAAACCGAAGAATGTCGTCGAAGAAAATGAAGACCAATCATCATTCTTCAATTGAATTTGTGGACGAACACGCGATCGACATTCTCCGCAAGGAGAATATAAAACACCACATCGTCAACGAAGCTGTTCACGAACACTTTCCATACATTAAATCGTTTGGTCAAAACGATGAAATTCGCATTAGTATCGTGAATAAGGACGCCGTTCTCTTACCTTGCGAGAGTTCGCTCGTCATCACGGGATCTGTTGTCAAAACGGGCACCGCCACGCGCACCAACTGTGAATTGATCAACAATGCTTTCGCCTTTCTTTTTAGCGAAATTCGTTACGAAATCAACAACGTGATCGTCGACGTTGTGAAAAATCCGGGCATCACGAGCACAATGAAGAACGTGTGTTTCCTTTCGCCGGCAGAAAGAAGATCATTTGGCAACGCATGTTGGACCGAAGACCTTCTATTATACGAGTCTGCTGTCAGCAACACCAAATTCATGCTCAGTAAGACCGGGGGAAAATTTTACGGTATCGTGCCATTGCGACTGTGGATGGGATTTTTCGAAGATCACACGCGTATCATGACTGGCGTGAAACACGACCTCGTCCTCATTCGAGGACGTCACGATAATCGATGTCTCACGACGAAAATCGACACACCAGACGAAACAACGATTACCGTGACGGATGTGATTTGGAGAATGCCTCATTTGACACTGAATGATGCAGCTTGCCTCGCGGTGACGCGAACGCTGGACAGTCGGCGACCGATCCCCGTGCAATTCAGACGATGGGAACTTCACGAATACCCCAACGTTCCAAGTGGAGGCATGGGACCGTTTCAGTGGACGGTGAAGACTGCCGCAAAAGAGGATCATCCCTTGTACATTTTCTTTGGAATGCAAACGGGGAGAGACAAGGATCTGAAACAGAATTCGGGTGAATTCGATGGTAACGATATGACAAGAGCAAAACTGTATTTAAACGACGAGTTTTACCCTTATTCCGAACTTCAATGCAATGTAAAATTTTATACTGGCGATGAAAAATGGCACCCGTATCTTTTTGAAATGATGCAAAAAGCTGAACGTTCTTACTACAATCGCAATCCCATCTCGAGCATGGAATATTGGTATCTGAATACTTGGTTTCCTATTATTGTGTGGGACGTCTCCGCCAGAGCGTCTGCCGTACTCCCCTCGCAAACCGACATCAAGATCACGTGGGAAACGGGTACAGCCATGCCTGCCGACGTCACAGCCTATTGTGTCATTATCTACAAAACGGAAGTGCAATACGCACCAATCGATGACTTTGTGGTGAAGAAAAATGTGATCGTATAAGACGTCGCGTGTTTCGTGCACTACCATCATTCTGTGTCTTTCCTTCATGAGATGATGAACGAAGAAGAAGAAGCTCCATCTGCTTCGCCCAGTGAAGACGACGTTGGTTCTTTTTCGTCTTGCGTTTCGCAACTCGCAGTTTTTATTGACATCAAAGAAAACATGGAGGAGGGGGAGGACATGGAGGTGAGAGCGGCGTCTTCATCAACTGATTTTCCTTCTGCATGCGGTCATCCCTGTCCGATGCATTGCACATCGAAAAAAAGAAGAAAACCAGAAAGGACGAGAAACCAAAAGAGCGAAAGATCAAAAAAACAGTATCATCGCGACGCCGCAAGACGACGACAGAACGATCAACATCCACTTCACCGGATACGGTCTGCTGCGATCTTCTTCTTCCACTGGACGTCGGCGAATGCGCGCGCAACGCAGCAAATTGGTTAGCGAGAGCTGTGCAGATGGCGATTGTATCGATGTCTACTCCAACAGACAACCATAACAGTCATGTGTAATGTGTCACCTTTGTATTTTTTTTAATTATCAATAAAATGATGTATTTCTATATATATTTTTTCATTTATTATCCTTATCACACACCGAGTAGGGTATCCCTTTCCTCTCTCCTTTGTCGGTTTTAAAAACAGTCTCCTTCGCTAGCATGCAAACAGTCTCTCTCTTTCTTCGCAAGGCGATGAACGTTGTTCAACAATCGGCGACACTGCCCGTCGTGAACGTAACGGCCTTATGGCGTGGGCAAGATGATGAGAACAAGAGTCGACACGGCCCGCTTTTCCCAGATAGCGTGCGCGCTCTTATCGTGGGACCTTCCGGATGTGGAAAGACAAACGTGGTCGTCTCGCTTCTCACCGGAGAGTTCGGACTGGCGTTCCGCAACGTGTATTTATATTCCACCACAGACACGCAGCCCATGTACATGTACTTGAAGCAAGTCTGCGACGGACTCCTTCCTTTTCGTTCGTTTTCGCAACACGATAGCATCGTGCCGCCAGCCGCGGCGTTGCCCGACAGTGTTTTCATTTTCGACGACATCGCCACCGAAAAACAAGACTGCATCAAAGCCTACTTCGCGGCCGGGAGACATAAACACACGGACGTGCTCTATCTATGTCAAACGTACACCAAAATTCCCAAGCAGTTGATTCGTGATAACGCGAATATGATTGTCATCTTCCGACAAGACGATAACAACCTCGATTATATCTACAAAGAGCACGTTGGAAACGATTTCCGTACATTCAACGATTTTAAAGCGGTGTGTTCCAACGTGTGGAACGCCGACCGTTTTGCATTTGTGGTCATCTGTAAACCAAGTGCACTTCATAATGGTCGATACCGATCGGGCTTCGACCGGTTTCTCGTGCCGACGGACGATGGTGGTGCTGATTTTAAGGTTATATAATATCTTTTCTTTCGCTATAGTCTTCACTCTACGCCATGGTGTACGTGCGACAGCATTTCAATGTCGCGGGACGGGGGGACCGACACTATCGCGGAAGAGGATTTATAGGACGGATGCTGAATCGGGCGATAGACAAACTGCCCTTCGAACTTCACATTCCCGGTGGATATCAATTTTGTGGGCCCGGTACAAAGCTCATGAAGAGACTGCAAAGAGGTGACCGCGGTATTAATCCTTTGGACGAAGCGTGTAGGGAACATGACATCGCTTACCACAACTACAAAAGCGGTGAGGAACGCAAAAGGGCAGACGAAGCACTCGCCAAGACAGCGTGGGAGCGCGTCACGTCCAGAGACGCGAGTGTCGGTGAAAGAGCGGCCGCGCTCGGTGTGGCGGGAGTGATGAAAGTGAAATCCAAAATAGGAGGACGTGTGAAAAAAATAAAACAGATTCGCGAAAAGTTGAGAAGAAGAAACGTAGACAGTGAAACAACTAAAAAATATAACAAACGATCAAACATAGACTTGAAAACGCTGTATGCACTTGAGAAAACGAAAAAGAGCTTGCGTGGAAAGACAGCGCGTCCTCGTCCTCCCTCAGCACCCGCTCCCCCTCGACTCGTCACGTCGGAAGAGAGGTTGAAAACGGAGGTGGAGAAGGCACGCGAAAACATTCGCAACAAAATGAGCATCTTGAAAGACGCCGAAACGATGCGCAATCGAATACTCGATACTTATCTCACAACGCCCGTCTCGAAAGCGCTGCACCGCTCGCAAAGAGAGGGAAAAAAGAACAACCCACCGTCCACGCGTATCAAATCGGAATCAAGAGTAGAAGAAAAAGAAGAAGGGTCCTCCTTCCAAACTCTCCCAGAGGTCGAAGACGAAGAAGAAGGGAACACAGAAAGAAATAGAGATGATCACAGTCAACATTATGAGCAATTACGGAGTTATTTGTCGAATGCTGCGCTCGACATAGGCGATACGACTTTCGAACCGTACTATAAAGGAGGGCGACCTCACATCGGTAACTCCATCCTAGAACTTGACCCGGAAGATGGAACATTCTCTGTTCAGGGTCACACATTCTATCCAGAACCTGGTCTTCTCGAACTCCTTTTTGAAAAACGGCCCAACTTAGAGGATGTCACGGAAGACGATTTGCAAAAATACAAAACAATTCTCGAACTCACTTCCGCGCACAAGAAGAGCTTCAAATCGAGTTGTCCGTTTAACACGAAAGGAAATCGATGGAAATATCGTACAATTATCTCACGTCTTTTCGGTGGAGGGGAAAGACAAAGCAAAAGACTTGAAGAAAGTAAGAAGAAGAAGAAGAAGAAGAAGAAGAAGAAGGGGAGTGGTCTATGTTTTGTGACGGCACCAGACTACAAATATTGGCGCGATCCGAACACACTTGTGGAGAGGTTAAGTCTGTTACACGCTTCGAAAACGGCCGGTAACAACGGGCTCGATGGTGAAATAGTAGAAATAGAAGATGAATTGCGTGACGCCGGTATTATCGGCTAGTGCCTCTAACCATGCAGAACAAGAAGAAGACGACCGTATTGCCGACCGTTCGACAAGGACTCGCTGTTGAATTGCATGCGCCTGCCCGACGCCGTTACGCGAGACGGCGGGTGATAACGAAAGGACTCGATGATCTATGGCAAGCCGATTTGGTCGACATGCAACCGTACTCCAAAAGCAATAGAGGAATGCGATACATTCTCACCGTCATCGACGTGTATAGCAAGTACGCCTGGGCGGAAGCGATAAAGAAAAAGACGGGAGCGGAAGTCGTCAAGGCTTTCAACAGCATCGTGACGTCGAGCGGGCGAGTGCCTCACTTCCTACAAACCGACCAAGGCACCGAGTTTTACAATACCGCACTCAACAAGTGGCTCCGAGAGCGTGACATTCGTCATTATTCCACCTTTTCCAACGTGAAAGCCGGCGTTGTCGAACGTTTCAATCGAACGCTCAAGGAGCGGATGTGGAGACGCTTCACTGCCGAGGGGACGCGACGGTGGACCCTTATGCTCCCCACCCTCCTCCGAGATTACAACAATACCAAACATCGAACAATCGACATGAAGCCGAAGGACGTCAAGGACGATAGACTCATGCGCACGGTGTACGGGCAAGTGAAAACGCTCGACCCGCGTCTCCTGAGGACAAATCGATTTCGCGTCGGGGACATTGTTCGGGTGAGCACGTACAAAAGCTCACCGTTTCGGAAAGGCTACGAAGCGCGATGGGGAACCGAACTCTTCAAAATCGTTCGTGTGCATCTCTCGAATCCCGTCACGTACTCGCTAGAAGATCTGCAAGGTGAAACAATCAAGGGCCGCTTCTATACCGAGGAATTGCATCACACGCGATATCTCGATCGATATTTAGTCGAGCGTGTCGTACGGAAAAAGGGTCCGCTTCGCCTCGTGAAATGGCTCGGTTTCGACTCACGCCATAATTCGTGGGTACATGCGAGAGACATTGAAGTTTAAGAGGGATTTGCATCCTCGCGCGATAAGACAAACACACTTCGATATGTTTGCTGACGTCACAGTCTAGTATAAGAAGGACGACGAAAGCACAACGATCGTCAGTTCTTGTCGCGTGCGAAAGCGAGTCGCTGCTACACTGCTCGATGAGCCATCATTGCGCTGTGTCATTCGATTTTTTGTTTTCCTCTGTGAGTGTGTGTGCGCTTCTTTGATCATGTTGCGCTACGTGAAACATTCTTTATACAGACTATTGAAAGAAGAAGAAGAAGAAGACGAACAGCGAGACAATACTTCTTCTTCACCTGAACAGAACAGTCCGCAAGAAGAAAAATCATTTCGAAACGAGAACGAGGGTGAGGGGACTTTGTGGACAACACAGCCGACCACCCCGTGGCGCGAAAACGAATCCGGTAGAAGAAGAAGAAGACGTGTGCTCACAGCTGTCGCTGATCTTCAAGGGTTTTGGATAGGCGGACAATTCATTATCAAAGTGCTAACCGTCATCCGGACCGCCAAAGATGATCCTGAGGAACGGTTCGTTCAGAAATTCACCTTTCGTCCACCGCGACCTTTCTATACTTTGAACAGCGACGACAAGAGACAAGTGTGGTGGATCAAAAGCTGCCATCACGCCACACCGCCGTGGAGTAGCGGCCGTTACGATTATCGAGACAGGACGTTTGTGATGTTGAAAGCTTTCGAAGGTGTCACAACAATATACGTTAAGGGAGCACAGAAGAAAGAGTGGCTGCTGGATGTTATTCAAGGAAAACGTATTGTTGATCTGGAGTCGATCGGATGCCCTCCGCTGAAGGAGTGTTTACACGCGTACCGCGAACTCTACGCTTGCGGTGATGTTAGCTTAGCAGGACAGCACGTCATCGCCCTGTACGACTGGATGAGTGTCAATCGACCGCACTTATTGCATCATGAATGGGAGGAGTCGAAAAGGAAGATTGTGTAATCGGCCTCTTCCATTCAAGGACGATAAGATGAACAAGTTCCTGCATGTTGCAACATGAATGGGAGGAGTCGAAAAGGGAGATTGTGTAATCGGCCTCTTCCGTTCAAGGACGATAAGATAAACATGTTCCTGCATGTTGCAACATGAAGGGGAGGAGTCGAAAAGGGAGATTGTGTAATCGGCCTCCTTCGTTCAAGGACGATAAGATGAACAAGTTCCTGCATGTTATAATCACGCTCTCCACCGCTTCGCTCATCAGTACGATGTCGAGTGTTCCGTCGTACGCATCCGCTCATCCGCTCATCTGCTACGTTGCCGAAGTATTGGAGCATACCAGACAAGAGATCAGGCAAGAGACGCGCGAAAACATCGAGCGCGCTTTCAGAAAGTTGCATGAAGCCGATTACAAGCTTACACTTCTCGACTCGGATACATTGAGTCAATTGCCGGTCGAATTTTTGTGTCATTGGCCCGCGTCTCACGAGGTTGAGCGCGTTTTCGAGAAACTCCCTGAAGACATCAAAAAACTACCGTGTATTGAAGAACTTCGTTCGTGTAAAGAGCATTGGAACCGCGGACGCACGCACATCGATGGACCGCCGCCGTCGAAGCGGAATTGTCGCTTTTGCATCTATCTCCGCCAGCCTTGCATCCAACACTACTCTGAGGAGGAGGACGCTGCCGCACCGTCGGGCTGCCTGTCGTGACAAACCGTCATCCTTCTCGTCTGCACACAGCACTACGCTCAACACGACAACGGATCTCGGCCATTGAAACGGAATGATGTGTGTGTGTTTTGTAAGAGGAATATTGTGACGTGTGTGTGCTATGAATTGGATAGATAGCATCATTGTTTGTGTAGCCCTCCTGAACTTTGCTTTCGTGTTCGCTGCTTTTATCTGTTTAATATTTTTGATGTGAAACAAAAAGAAGAAAAATGGAAGATCAATGGACAAGTGACACACCGCCACCATCACCGCCTCCACCTCCTTTTGTGGAAGTTCGATCCACGGCATCCCCTCCTCTATGTTGCATCATTTGTCAAAACGATGACACTCCCCCTCCTGTGATGGCGCGCACACTGTGCAATCACTTTTTTTGTCTTGAGTGTATACAAACGTGGCTAGACGTGAACAATACATGTCCTATGTGTCGACGCGAATTAAAACCTCCCTCACCCGAAGCTTATTCGAGTCTAGACGAATACATTATGGCATCGATGGTGGATGACAGAATCATTATGCAGGCGTACATTTATCTCTGCAACGTCATGTGCACACTTCCCGCCAACGAGAGAGTAGCGGTTCGACAGGTCCTGGAGGCTCTCTGTGCTGAAATATGTCGACGACGTACCGCCGAGGCAATAGCTCGACGAGGGGTGCACACAGTGTAGTGATATGTCGACAAGAGGGGGATGTGTTGTCACTGGTGATAAGTCCACCGCAGTTTAACGGTGAAATTGTGTGGGGAAATCGCTAAATATCTAACAGGCAAACAAACATGAATGTTATTTATTCTATGTATAATTTGATTTTTATTTGATTTCAATAAACAAAAAACATTCTTTCAATTTGTATTGTTTTTCATTTGTTTTTCCTATCACCGCCTTTTAGGGTTTCCCTTTCTTCTATTATGAAAGTCTTTTCAGCGGGGGAGCGAGCGTCAGCGCTCTCGACTCGAGAGAGAGAGAGAGAAACACGCGGCTGGCTATCTTATATAGAGTGCATTCAAAATGCGCGCCCCGACGCACAGCGCCATCTCCTCTCGTTCCCCGAATCGCTCCCAGAGAGCGCGCGCGTGTAGTATCTCTATAGCGCTAATGAGTGGGGCAGCGAACAAAGCAGCCAGCGCCCGCCGCTATCTTATCAGCCACCCGGCCGCCAGCGCCGCCAGCGCGCGCCCTCAGCGCCCCCTTCCCCCCGCTATCTTATCTACTTCCGCAGCGCGCACCCTCAGCGGCCCCCGCCCTTATCAGCATCCGCAGCGCGCCCTCCCGACCGCGTGTAATATCTGTACCCCAAAGCAGACAGCTTGACTCGAGATGTCACCGTAGCTCAGAGCCAAAGTGCTGGTCGCCTCAGGGGGATTGAGGCTGGTTCGAATCCACTTCAGGCAGCAGCATTTTTGAAACATATACACACACACACACGCTTCCACAATTCACCACCAGAGCGCAGACACATACGCTTCCACAATTCACCACCAGAGTGCGCGCACGCTTCCACACTTCGCCACCAGAGGTCGCAAGGGGAGGGTGACCCTGGTCGGTGGGAGCATTATAATTGATGGCGCCGTTTGTTGACATCGGGTGGGCGGAGGGGGAGGGGGGGCATTATAATTGGTGGCGCCGGTTGTTTACATCGGGCGGAGGAGGGGGAGGGGGGGTATTATAATTGGTGGCGCCGGTTGTTTACATCGGGTGGGCGGAGGGGGGGCATTATAATTGGTGGCGCCGGTTGTTTACATCGGAGGGGTGGGTGGGAGGGGGCGGAAGTGGGGAGGGGGCTGATAACGGTCGTTGACTTTCGGGACCGGAGGGGAGGGGGTGGGGAAGGGGTGGTGGGTTGTTGACATCCACTGTTGGGCGCTGGACCGGAAGTAGATAAGATAAGTTGATAAGATAAGCTGATAAGATAAGCACTTCCTGCCATTATAATTGGTGGCGCCGGTTGTTGACACCGGATGTGGGGGCGGGGGCAGGAAGTAGATAAGATAAGCTGATAAGATAAGCACTTCCTGGTCCCGTACTCTCATATCCCCCCTACTATCCGTGTTGAGAGACTCAATGATACGTATGTTATCTATATTGGTGTATTTGTATTGAATGTCTCTCTGGTCACAATTTTCTGTAGTATTTTCTATACTTTTCCTGAACACATGATTTTGAATACATCATGAGACGTTTTCTGTACTATAATATAACGGAGCATCATCCGGACAGAAACAAAAATTGTAACAAAAACTTGAAAATTTACTGCAGTGATAAAAGTACTCTTGACCAATATTTTATGTAAAGATATTCTATTCGTAGTAATCTCAGAAAAACGAAGAAAACAAATCCTAGAAGTTAACGAGTATTTGTACCAAATATACTTAGTTGGGATACATTTTATAATAATATCAAAGGTGTACTTTGTTTCAAATTTTAAAAATAATGAAAGTAGTTTTAAAGTTAGAAAGTTTAAAAAGCGGAAAATTAAAAAAAAATTCTAGAATGTTCTGATAGTACGATGTAATGTAGAGTGAAAGGAAATTCAATTCAATTTTCAGTCGGATATTGCATCTGATTGGCAGAGCGCCAACAATGGCGTGTTTATTTTCTTGAGAGTTTCGCTTCTCCCGCTGGTAGTGTTTACAGAATAAATGTGTAGCAATCATTGAGCCAAAACACTGCCGCTCTCTCGCGCTGAGTATTAGGTGCTTAAGTGACAGAGTGTTTCTCTTAATTAATGCACGTCAACTTTCACAGTTGATTGCTCATTGCAACACAATTGCATGTTCGAATAATTATTTGATTTCAGCAATCTTGTTCTGTAGAATATAATACTTCAAACACGTAATTGTAAGGATGATTTAAAAAAGATACGTACATAAACAGAAAAAAAACAACGAAATTTATTAAGAAGAAATGTGATTTTATCAGAAAATCAATACAAATGAATGGAAGCCGAAGAGATGACTATACCGTGTGTGTCGATACGAAGAGATGCTGGTTCCACTTTCACATTGGGTGTGTGTGCTTGTGCGTACACACGCGCGCACACACACAGACGAACGCACATGCGCACACACGTAGCTTCTTGAGTGCTTTGTGTTGTGAAGGGACCATCTTTCTCCTGTCCCGAGATCACAGAGTCCTGCATGCCTGTATGTCCAGTGTATGGAACGATATTCAATCTATACCTCAATAGAGTCGTAAATGACTTCGCTGGAAATATCAATACAAAGGAAAACAGTGTTTAATGAGGAAGTTGCATGTAAAGTAATGAACTGATACTCTCGTCCACGCAACACTCTGAAAGAACGGTACTTGCGTGACGGTGAATTACAAATTCCCAAAGCACCTTTCAGAATGTTTATTTGATATCTTCAAATTGTTGTTCAAATTCATCGAACGAACTGGAGATGAATGACACACCATTATTCACTCCCCAAACACCTACGAGAATAATGTAGGTACTGAAAGTTTTGTATTAGGTTTGTTTATATATGTAAAAAATTAAAAAGATGCGAAGAAAATAAGAACAAAGAGCATCTCTTAGGAACATACTGCATGGTGAGGATTGCGGACTGCACCTTTATTGACTATGATTCCAGTATCTAAGGGTATCTAAGTGAAATTACTGGAAATGGGGATTAAATTGATGAGTAGATGAGAATGATGGGAAGAGACGTAGAGGAAAGATTGAACATATAGATGTTACTGGATAGTCGGCGTGTTATTCAAAAAGTTTTGAGGTGGAAGGATAACATTTTCGGCGTCGATTGGCTGACAAAAACAGATTAGGCGGAATGAAAATAACTATGACGTTTGTACTATTTGGAAACATGTTATTTTTGATAAGATGTAATTTACAATACCGAAAAAAACAATGGCACCAAATACAATACGAGTATTTACAAGAAGAAAGATCTTTTCAGCGGCTAGGAATAGAAATTGGAAATACTATTCAAAAATCACAACAAATATTTGTCATGAAATACACACTAGTTTATTATTTAAAAACGTTTGTTACAAAAATATTGTAGCAGAGAAACAATAGCAAATACACCTCAGAAGTTAATGACATTCCTCTCCTCGGTGTAACAGGATTCGGACTTTCAACGTACACCCGAGGGAAATCTTTGCATGTCTATCCCTTGGGTATGAAGTACAAATATAAGAATTGTTATTGATCGTGAATTAATGAAAACATTTTTATGTAAAAATTTCATGTATCAGAAATTCGATGTGTCGTACTGACCACAACTGCAATAGTACACTGACGAAATTTTAGAACGCAGTAAAATGTATTTGTCAAAAATAAAGAATGGTAACTTAAAGAAAGATTGGGGACTCCACGAGAAAATTTTATCCGTTTGCGACTTTCTTAATTCCCAGACAGCCACCAGTGTGGCAGATACAGTGAATTAAGTTAATAACACAGGCACACACACAAAAAATATCAGATCCTAAGATTTGACACATGTTTTATGTATGTCGACGTGCTGAATTGGGGTCCGAAGACAGAATTGAGCGACCATCCTGCAGTTTTTTTAAATTGACAAAAACACATGTGAATACTACATAGGTGTCTTGTAGCATTATACTCTACAGAAGCCAAAAGTCGACAGACACTGAGACTTGACACATGTTTGTCAGTGTGTGTCAATGCTCTGAATCCAAATTCAAAGCCAAGATCACGTCTCCACCTTCGATTTTTTAAAAATCACAACACTGAAATTTGTGTTTTACATGTTTTCCGTTTTTTGCGTTTTACGTGGCGCAATTCCAGCACCAGATTCGGATTCAGCGCGTTGACACACATAGAGAATCACATTTCAAGTCTTTGGGTCTGACTTTTTTGTGTGCCTATGTGGTTAGATGATTATGTTTTCCTAAACGACGGAGTGTTATTTGAACTATAAACTAACTTTGTGAACCCTGCTACAAACCCACTTTCTTCACAGGAAGACGCTTATTAGTCGAGATTTCAACCCAAACACAATGATGCAAAAAGAAAACATGTTGTCATGCTGTTGCCAGACGATTGGCTGACACGTTGAACATTGATCAGTCACGAAGAAAACAGCTATTACGTTTGTACTACTTGGGAACATTTCCATTTTTTAATTATACATTTCCGAAGTCTAATTGTGAAACACCAAGAACAGAGAGAAATATACCAGAAAGAGAAAAAGGGATTTAAATGGGACTATGGATTAAGCATTAATGAAAGAAAACCGTTCTATCTAAAGAGACGACAGAATGAGACGTGCGTCACGCAGAACAAACCGCAAATTCCCTCAAAGCGCGAAGTCCTCGTCGTCGTCGTCGTCGTCGTCGGACGGACGCAAATGAAAAAATAAGTCACTTTCGCGGCGGCTGCGAAGTGGAGCGCGGGCCATTGATTCTCGGTTGATCGCGTCCGGCCGATTGAGAGCCATTGATTCTCCGTTGATCGCGTGCAGCCGATTGATTCCGCGCGCGTTGAATGCATCGCGGCCCGCGGGAAATAGAGCAGGCAGGCAATCAGCGCCCGGCTAGGACTCTGCCGCCGCGTTGTATGGACACTTCCGCTCGCGGTGCGGGCGGGAATGGCACTTCGCGAAGAATTCCCGCCTGAGATATGGCGTAATATTCTGGGGAAGTACACTATGTGTTCAAAAGTATCCGGACACGTCCAAATTGGTGTTATGGGGCGGTCGTGTTTCTCGTGGAGGGGGCTTGCACCCCTTGTTGTTTTGTGTGGCACTATCACGTTACAGGCCTACACGTTGATGTTTTAAACTCCTCCTTGCTTCCCGCTGTTGAAGAGCAATTCGGGGATGGCGATTGCATCTTTCAACATAATCGGACATCTAGTCATACTGCACAGTCTCTGGCGGAGTGGTTACACGACAATAACATCCCTGAAATGGACTGTCCTACGCAGTCCTGACTTGAATCCTATCGAACACCTTTGATGTTTTGGAACTGCAACATCGTGCCAAGCCACACCGACCTACATCGATACGTCTCCTCAGTGTAGCACTCCGTGAAGAATGAGCTGCCATTCCCCAAGAGGCCTTCCAGCACCTCATTGAAAGTATGCCTGCGACAGTGGAAGCTCTCATCAATGCTAAGGGAAGGCCAACACCTTATTGAATTCCAGAATTACGGATGCAGGACGCCAGGAACGGGTAAGTCATTTTCAGCCACATGTACGGATAATTTTGATCAAGTGGAGTGTACATCTTACAGCTTCCAGACAAAAAATAATTGTACGAATAATAAGCAAATACCACCCACGTGATTCTTCTAAGCATTTCTTTATTAATCTAGGTATTTTACCATTACTTTGTCTCTTGATGTACGAATAAGTGGTTTTCGTCATACATGACAAGAGCGGGAATATATTTTCAGCAAACGCCGTTGTCAATAACTGCAACACTCGGCAAAGTAGTCATATTCATCAGCTGACAATCAACAGATCACTACAAAAACTTTACGTACAATACATTTACATTATTTTTCAACACATTGCTAGATGACATTAAAAGACTCAATTCGATACAAAAGGGTAGGTAGATAAGTAGAAATAAACATGGACATATGCATATATGCACATAGATCGTTTACATCTCCTAATATCAATGGCGCCCGGTGATGGGAAGAGAATATCAGGCACTCATTAGGAATCGAACCTGTGACCTCCCAATCACGGATACGCTCGACCGACGGTACACATTGTTGTTACCTTCACGATTCGATTACCGCTACCGATGTTTGTTAGCAGTTCGAAAGCAGATATTTTTCAAAGTGGTAAACCTCAACTAATGTTTCCCATAGTTAATACCTTGAACCCTGAAATGCACCAGTTCAGAAAGTGTATTATTTCTATGAAATAAATGTAAAAAAGATGACGTATGACAAAACTTCATAACTAGAACGAATCGCAGCGTAGTTTTTGAAACAATCCCGCAAAACGGCATTTCTTCCACAGCTGTTGAAGTGATTGGGCTAACGCAACACCATCTAAATATGGGGTTGTTTCATTCATTAGCATATATCTAGGTGGTATTGGCTAATGACCATAACAAAGGTAACTCAAGGCACAGTCCGTGTCAGATTTGCCGTGAAAATGAAGATTAGAAGACAATTCAGCATGTATATACCTCGACGTCTGTCACTTGTCGCCTCGTTTTCTTGTAGGAAAGGTGCCGACTCTGCGCGAGTGCATTCTACTTTGAGAACACAGGCAACCGTCCGTAAGGATGACCATACACGTAAAAGCTCGGCTCGGAAGCCTCCATTGCGCCGAAAGTGGTCTGCCGCTTCCGCTATGTGTGCACTACAGGCGATGTCGCGAAAGATTTAAAACTGACGCAATACAGGCGCATGATCTTGGCTGTTGGTATGCGCATACCAGCCCTGAGGAAGACCACGACACGATGGTCGAAACGTCGGCAACACAGCCTTCCTACAAGCAATACAGCCTTCGTACAAGCAAGATCATGCACATGACTGGCCGCGGAAGTCTACGACCTCATTTGACGCAATACAGGCTGTCGAGCCGGGCTTGCTCGCGAATCTTAACGGTTGCCGACAAATAAAGGGGACTGAAAGGAGTGGGCGACCGAGGGGAGGGAGCCCTTCTCTGAAAGTCCGGCGTCATATAAGCCAGAGCACCGAGGGTTGCAGACAGCGTAAGAGCAGTGAGTGTTTACTGGAAGTTGTTTTCAGAGATATATGACTTTTCGAACTGAGAAGTGGGAATATGATTTGAATTCGTGAAGTGGGAATATATCCACGGAACGAAGCTCGGCAATATTACGCTCTTTATATGATTGCAAACTCGTTTAACATTTTGTATGTGTTGCAATAAATTGCAAGTTTTGAAATAAAGACATTTGTCTGTCAAAAATATACAACGTACGAACATTTGTGGTAAATAACTATACTAGGCAAAAATAAAAATGTGTCAGATAATTATTGATTTTGGAGTATTACTAGAGAAAACCAACAGATTTATAACAAAGTTTTGCGAACTTTTTTTGAATAAGGAAGAGAGATTTAGAAAGGAAAAGCGAATTGGATACCCGAAGAAGTTTACTAAAATCTAAAAAGTGAGTATCACAATTTTAGTTGTTATTTTTAGTTCAGTCGTCATCGAACACACATTGAATCACAAAAACTCTTAAGTAAAGAGAAAAGTAAAGTATACTAACATAAATTAATAAAGGCTTCTTTACCACTCCGGTGCAACTTTTCCTATTCATGGCTTTCTTTTCATCGATCACGGCAAGAAAACTCCTCCAAACAGCACGTTCCTCCGCAACAAAACAGCCCGTGGAAGAACATACATTACGGCAATGGAACCAATGTTGCACGGATCCTGTCCGACAGAGACAGAGCGAGAGCGAGAGCGAGAGTGAGAGCGAGAGCGAGCGAGAGAGAGAGTCGGGCAGGCACCGCCCACAATGAGAACTTCGCAAGACTCCCACGCCCCGGCGTCAAAGACGGATCGCTCGATTTCCCCGGGCGGCACGGCTGGCGCGGCGGCGGCGGCGCGCGCGGGCGCGCGGGGGCGTAGGCACGGACGCGGGCGTGGGTGTGGGCGTGGGGGCGCGGGCGGTGCGTGGGAGAAGCGCCGGCGGCGGACATCGATCACGCGTGGGCAGCGCGCGGCGCGGTGCGTGGGCGGAGCTCGGCCGCTGCGTGGGCGGGCGGAACGCTCGCTTGTACACTCGCGGAAAGATAAAATGAGCGCACCGCTGCCGTCGTGCGTTTTCTATTACATGGTCGTTTTTTTCTCATGTTGAATTCACGTATGTTAGTACTTTCGGTGGCCTGACGGCTTATCTCATTAATCAGCGCGCTCGCTTTCAATGACGCGGCCCCGGGTTCGATACCCGGTCAGGCAACATTATAGTATTTACTAGGCTGTCCGGGAGACGCCGCGTCCATGGCGAAGGTGCCGACGTTTCGGTCGCCATTCTGCGACCTTCCTCAGGGCGAAATGCCCTCCTCAGGCATTACGCCCTGAGGAAGGTCGCAGAATGGCGACCGAAACGTAATGCCACCTCAGGCATTACGCCCTGAGGAAGGTCGCAGAATGGCGACCGAAACGTAATGCCACCTCAGGCATTACGCCCTGAGGAAGGTCGCAGAATGGCGACCGAAACGTAATGCCTCCTCAGGCATTACGCCCTGAGGAAGGTCGCAGAATGGCGACCGAAACGTCGGCACCTTCGCCATGGACGCGGCGTCACCCGGACAGCCTAGTAAATAGTGACTCCGGCCGCGGAAGCCTACGCTCTAACATTATAGTATGCGTTTTCCTTGCAATGTACCAGTATGTGTTGTGTGATGATGAGAAAATTCTCAGTTTCACAGGTTGTATATGGCGGGGGGATGCCTTCGTGCTAACCACACGTATCTCCTTAACCTATGGCTGCGACACTGGTAAGCCATGGCCCGTAAACAGGCCAACGCGCCAAGTACAAACAAACAAACAAACAAAGAAGTACTTTTGGTAACACGCCATTTAGTAGATTCACTGTTCACCTTTCAGCTCTAGGTACCGAGGTTTAATACTCGATACAACCTTGTTGAATTTTTGGTGAAATGTGCGGGTAACTGAAGTTTCCTTGAAGTTTTTCAGTTTTCATTTCTTTGTATTTCATCATGGTACCATCATAATTCAAATCCTGTCAACAAACCGTCGATCGTAACTATCATTCCAGGTTGGCCGAAAAGTCCATGTACTCAGGATCGCAATGATTATTGTTAATATGTGAACCTTTTATACGAGTATTGTCTATATCATTTTGTTAATGTCACTGCTTTCTCATTTATACTCGTAATGAGCTCAACATAAATAGCCCACACAAGGCAATATAAGATATTTTTAACTACTATATTTTTGGAAGAGAGGTTTCACGGAATTTTGTGAAGCACATCATTAAAAACGCATTAACGTGTAATATGCATTAATTATTTTTTATCAGGAAATAGCTGCTCATGTTTCTCACAAACTTTTATATTGTTTTACATGCACAAAATAGAATGCAATTTAAGTTCTTTCATGCGTTTTATGGGATTTTCTCTGACGTTTTGTCCGAGCGGCAAGCGTGGGTAAGGGGAGCATGTGCATAGGCAGAGTGCGGTTTTCGGTGCGTGGGTGCAGCGTCTCTCTCTCTCTCTCTTTCTCTCTCTCTCTCTCTCTTTCTCTCTCTCTCTCTCTCTCTCTCTCTCTCTCATTCTCTCTCTCGCAGTGTCAGACGAGCTGTACGCTTGCAGAAAGATGAAATGAGCGCCCAGCTGCATTTGAGCGGTCGGGCCTATTCTATTACAAATTGTTGTTTGCCAATGTTTAACACGTGCATAATAATACGCACGTACCTATTATTCTAAAATTGCAGCAATACTTCTGATAATAGGTGTGCTGGGTTATAATGTGATTAAAATGAACGGTCAATAACTAGGTGAGACAGGACGTTGTCGTTATTATTATTATTATTATTATTATTATTATTATTATTATTATTATTATTATTATTATTATTATTGTTATTATTATTATTATTGCTATTATCATTATTGTTATTATTATTACTATTTTTATTATTACTATTGTTACTATTATTATTGTTATTTATTTTTTACTTAAACGTTATAGCTCGTTATTGCTTTCGATAAGGAGCTCCATATACGCTGCATAACATTCCTAGATCGAGAGAATCGTGGTTAGGAGGGAAATATGAAAAGAGTTGAATGATGGTACATGATCTCTTATGGAGAGAATTATGAAAGAGAATTTTGGGAGGGAAATATGAAACCAACTCTAGTTCCTAACTAGTTAATTAGTAAATAAATAAATCTGAATCATTAAAATTAGGCAAAAAATAATATTACAGATGTACCACGGGTTCTAATCTACCACTAGTTCTAAAAATGTCGGGCGACAAAAAGCCCTCAGCTCAAAGAAACCGGAATTTTTGTCATGGCTCGATCTTTAGAACTCTTATAATGCCCTTGGTGCATAACTATTATTGAATTATATATATATATATATATATATATATATATATATATATATTCATTTGTTTATTTTATATGAGAACTTTCCTTAGTGACTTTTATTCTATTTTAATTCAAGTATACAAACCACTTAAAGATACGTGAAGGTGAATGGTAGCTGATGCCGACAGAGAGAAGTGTTTTGCTTTCTTTGTTACATTTACAGATTTTCCTGAGCACTGGGGATCATTTCATTTTTAGCACTAGTACTAAAACTTGAACTTTTAGAACGCTATGCATTCCCTGAAATAACTACTTTTACTAGTGGCTGCTTAAAATAGTTATTTATGACGCGAATGGTAAAAGTGGGTATTTTATTTCGCGAGTAGGAAATGTTGTGGCGAGACCGACAGACTGAATGGTGCAATGCTACGACTATAATAAAATCATTTTTATCATGTGGGTTGTAAACTATTTTGGTAAAATCTTATTGGCAATCCTTTTACTTTAATATAAGTATACAAATCACTGAATTGGGTACCATATTCCGTTGAGATCGTTGTAACTGATCACACGAATGTATTTTTTTCTTTATTCCTTTTACAGTTTTATCTGAACATTTGAGCATTGTCTTATTTTTAGCTCTAATGCTATACATTGAACTCTTAGCACGCTTGCATGTTGTAAAAGGAACAACTTTTGCAAGTGGCTATTTAAAACAATTTTTTTTTGTACTGCACTCTAAACAAAATGTGAAACTATTCACTGCGGTCTGATATACGCTACATGGACGAACGCTGCTGAAAATGTAGGATGGCACGTAAACGACATTCCGCATTTTTGGAACTAATTATCAGGAAAAATTGTCCAGTAATGTAACAGATGGGAAACTAAAGAGCCGACCGCTAAGAAGACTAGGGACAATTGTCTGCGTGGAAAACAAGATATCACAGGTGACCTTGCGTTGGGTTGCAATTTTCTCTACGACATTTCCGTTGACAGAAAAAAACGGAGGCTTTCCAGTGACACAACTCACTACAATTAACCTGGTGTATCACAAGCCTGAAGTTCATGGCGAGGTAAAGTGCGGATAGGACACGAAGTACATTGGAAATAAAAGAGGAAGAAAAATAAATTACTAGAGTGTAGGGTAGTGCTATTATTTTTCACAGTTTAAAATTTCTCTCGTAGAGCGATTTCAATCTTCTTCATTACTTCGGTGTAAAAAACTGCAGAAGAGTGTGGATCGATTTCAACGAATATTTGTGTGCTGTTTACATTTCACTTTTAAAAGTCTGGCTATGTGAAAGAAATTATTGTACGTAAAGATTATTTTCGTCGGTGAATATTTTAAAGTAAAAAAATACTAATTGTTCAATGTTATGGGAAATAATTATAACGGTAAAGAAACAAAGTTTATTTCTTTTTTCAATCTTAATTCTGAAGAAATTTCAGGTATTTCTACGACATGTGAGGAAATTTTACACCTTCTGTAAAGCTAGGCACGTAGGAGCAAGTCTTTTATTGACAAGTCTGCATCGTGCCTATTGTAAAACTGTTGTCATCGGCGTCATTGTTCTCATAACTAGGTGCAGTACGGCGGAGGTAATAGATTTACAACCAACAAGCCAGACAGCTTGTTCGTGTATAAGACATTTAAAACTACGCAACCATGGACAATACACAATTGTGAAGCCTGCCCCGTGTTTGGTAAATTTGCCACCCCTCGAATGTGCCTCATTTTTCTCCAACGGGGAACAATATTTCGGCGGCGAACAATTACAAGTTACAACGTTGCAAAGTCAGACTGGCGAGCGTGGCTTGTTCGTGTAAGAAACAATATACGCGCGGATTAGAGTAAATCGTCGACTGTCACATTCTTGATGCACATAAATTCATAAATTAATGACTTAGAGGACCATCTCGAATCTACAAAAAAGGACTTAATTGTAATTTAATAAAACATGAGTGACAAGAGGCAAACTCATATTATTAAATTCATTATTCAATTTAAAAAATACAATTTGCATTATTGATGACAAAGAAGTAACTGAATAAATGAAATTTATTAAAAAAGTCGGAATGTTTTCTAATAACAAAGAATTAAAATGTCTTCAAGTCTACTTGCACTACATTTTGTTTGTTCTTCCATTGTCCGTAGACTACGAATTAGACTGAATGATATTTAGTACTTGAGCTGGTTTCACCCTTAAACAATAAGAGCCCCTAACGCCAAGCGCCGGTTGCTGTGTTTCTCTCCGCCGTGTCGTGGGCGAATCCTCCACGGCTTAATCTGGGAGCGCGCAATCGTGCCCGCACGGGCGGACGTCCAGTGACGGGCGGGGATCAGACGGTGGCCCCGGGGCGGCCCTCCGCCAGCGCGCCGCGCGGCGAGGCGAGGCAGCGCCGCTGTGGGCGGACGCGCAGTGCGTGGGCGGCGGCCCTCGGTGCGCGTGGGCGGCTGGGTCCGCGCCACGCCCCCCCCCCCTCCGCCCGCTCGCCCCTCGACGCTCCGTCTGCGGCGGCGGCTGTGGTGGCAGCAGAGGCCGCTGGTGGTGTTGGTGACGGTGGCGGAGACGAGAACTGCGGAGGTGGTGGCTCTGAATGTGCAAGTGGAGGTAAGTGGGGCGGAGATCGAGGTTGCGGTGGCGGAAGTGAAAGCGGTGGCAGGGGCGAGGACGCTCTTTACAGCTGTGGTTATGGCGGCGGTTGTGGCGGCGGTTGAGGCGGCGATTGAGGCGGTTGATGAGGCGGCAGTTGAGGCGGCGGTTGAGGGGGGGTTGAGGCGGGGTTGAGGCGGCGGTTGAGGCGGTTGATGAGGCGTTGGTTGAGGTGGCGGTTGATACGGCGTTTGAGACGGCGGTTGAGGCGGCGGTTGAGGCGGCGGTTGAGGCGGCGGTTGAGGCGGGGTTGAGGCGGGGTTGAGGCGGCGGTTGAGGCGGTTGATGAGGCGTTGGTTGAGGTGGCGGTTGATACGGCGTTTGAGACGGCGTTTGAGACGGCGGTTGAGGCGGCGGTTGAGGCGGCGGTTGAGGCGGCGGTTGAGGCGGCGGTTGAGGCGGCGGTTGAGGCGGCGGTTGAGGCGGCGGTTGAGGCGGCGGTTGAGGCGGCGGTTGAGGCGGCGGTTGAGGCGGCGGTTGAGGCGGCGGTTGAGGCGGCGGTTGAGGCGGCGGTTGAGGCGGCGGTTGAGGCGGCGGTTGTGACAGCGAATGTGGCTGCGGCGACAGTGACGGTAGAGATGGTGGCGCCGGGGATGGCGGTGATGAAGATAACGTTGCCTCAGCGCCGTTGATGGTAGCCACGGTGAGTGGATGACGCTGCATTTGGCTGCCGAAAACCGTCGCTCATTTTGGTGTACTTTTGACGAAACATCCTTAGTACTTTTGGGGGTCAAGTCCTCTTGCTCTCCCTGACGTTGGCCCTTGTTTCTTGTCAGTGACTTAGGCTTCTAATCCCACATAAGATGCCCGAAATACGCGTCGCTATTGCATTCGTGGATGGGGCATGTAGACGACGTTACATAGGATGGCGATTAACACAATTTATACGCATCTTTTTACGCAACTGGCGTAAAATTCATACAGTAACTTATTTAACTAACCATAGTAAGTTACGTTTTTGACGCAAGCGTTGTGCTCATAGGAAATATCTGTACAATATTCCTATCAAAACATGTTTGAGTGAATATTTAAAAAAAATGAAGCACATGAAAGAGATATTTGTAATAAACAGAACTTCGACAGTTTCGAATGAAATATTAAATTGGCAAAATTGGGTCCGTGGGTGAAAAGGTCTCTACGCGATATATTTATAGCGCAGTATACCATTCACATTCTACATTTACATCGATGACGTAATTCAAACCTGCGTACCTTTGAAGTGGAGCATTGAATTGACTATGAATACCGTGGCTATTTGAATCTCCAGAGAATAATATCAAATGAACAAAGGCATCGGTAATGGAAAAGGACACCGTTCCGTCCTTAAGGACAGCGAGGGAGAGTGGAAACAGGAGGGGGTGGGAACGACGAGGAAGAGCAAAGAGCAACCGAGGGGGAGTGACAACGGAGGCAACTGAAGTGTGGTGAAAGGGGCCAGGGATACAACGTACATTGAAGCTTATAAAAGCGGAATTGCAAGAGACAACGGAGGAGTAATTAAGAAAGTCTCCGACCCACAAAACAAGCTCTAAGCTGTGGAAAATGCTTTTCAGAATTAAAATGATCACCCACGCGTACGCCTGTTCTTTAGATGTTCTCGTAGCACGAGCACAGAGATGTTGTAGAAAATAATACATTTTGGGCATTCTTAAGATATAGAACACTGTGTATAGGACAAGATTAAGAAAATAATCCTTGAATCCCTGGACAACAATCTTCGTGATTCCAACTTCGTTCCCGACGATCTATCCTACCAAATCGTTTCTTACATATTTTTCGAAATTTTCCTAAGTAGTTTTCCTTCTCAAATCGAAAGCAAATGACACCAGAGTAATAATTCTAGAAAATATTTCTTCAAGACATTAGTTTGTTGCTAGTTGAAAAAACTAATTTTCATTATTTTTCATAATTCCCTAATTTTTCTTTGTCCTATCTCCAGTTGTTAGGTTTAAAAGACCTCATTTTCATAAAATAAATAAGACCAGTCTGGTCTGTTCCCTAGCCTCCATAGATTCCATGTTTTTTGTTGGTCACGTAACTCTAATTGAGATTTGTTAAAAATACATGTTTTCGCAATCGCAATATTTGTGCAATCGCAATCGCGATAAATAAAACATTTGTGTTGTTGGCAATGAATTGATAGAAGAGGAGAACATGCTTCCATAAAATAGTTCGAGAGAGACACTTTTAATTGTACATGCTATTTACTGAAGAATCTAAAATCTCAGATTTTTCCTTCACGAAAACCATAACTCACATTACTACGTACAAACGTGTTTCTCAATAAAAAAATAAATTCAGATGTTTTGACATACAGCTCTATTTAAAAAAATGTTTCTCTTCGTAAAGATCACGTAGCTGAAGAGTACCAGCTGCGCTAGATTTTCGCGCTTCTAATCCCGAGATTGACCCGGGATCGATCGCACTTGTCCCGGGCGGGCGGATTCGAATTCCCGGGCAAGGCGCCGTCTGGCGCGGCCAGGGGGAGTTTGGGTCGAGGGCGAGTAAGAAGACGAGAATGGAAGGAGAAAAACGAGAACGAGGAGAATTATATTGAGAAGAAGAATGAAGAAGAGAACAAGAATGAGAATGAAGAGAACGAGAATGAAGAAGAGAACGAGAACGAGAATGAAGAAGAGAACGAGAACGAGAATGAAGAAGAGAACGAGAACGAGAATGAAGAAGAGAACGAGAATGAAGAAGAGAACGAGAACGAGAATGAAGAAGAGAACGAGAGCGAGAATGAAGAAGAGAATGAGAATGAAGAAGAGAATAAGAATGAAGAAGAGAATGAGAATGAAGAAGAGAATGAGAATGAAGAAGAGAATGAGAATGAAGAAGAGAATGAGAATGAAGAAGAGAATGAGAATGAAGAAGAGAATGAGAATGAAGAAGAGAATGAGAATGAAGAAGAGAATGAGAATAAAGAAGAGAATGAGAATAAAGAAGAGAATGAGAATAAAGAAGAGAATGAGAATGAAGAAGAGAATGAGAATAAAGAAGAGAATGAGAATGAAGAAGAGAATGAGAATAAAGAAGAGAATGAGAATAAAGAAGAGAATGAGAATAAAGAAGAGAATGAGAATGAAGAAGAGAATGAGAATGAAGAAGAGAATGAGAATGAAGAAGAGAATGAGAATGAAGAAGAGAATGAGAGTGAAGAAGAGAATGAGAGTGAAGAAGAGAATGAGAGTGAAGAAGAGAATGAGAGTGAAGGAGAGAATGAGAATGAAGAAGAGAATGAAGAAGAGAACGAGAATGAGAATGAAGAAGAGAACGAGAATGAAGAAAAGAAGAGAATGAGAATGAAGAAGAGAATGAGAATGAAGAAGAGAATGAGAATGAAGAAGAGAATGAGAATGAAGAAGAGAATGAGAATGAAGAAGAGAATGAGAATGAAGAAGAGAATGAGAGTGAAGAAGAGAATGAGAGTGAAGAAGAGAATGAGAGTGAAGGAGAGAATGAGAATGAAGAAGAGAATGAGAATGAAGAAGAGAATGAGAGTGAAGAAGAGAATGAGAGTGAAGAAGAGAATGAGAGTGAAGGAGAGAATGAGAATGAAGAAGAGAATGAGAATGAAGAAGAGAATGAGAGTGAAGAAGAGAATGAGAGTGAAGGAGAGAATGAGAATGAAGAAGAGAATGAAGAAGAGAACGAGAATGAGAATGAAGAAGAGAACGAGAATGAGAATGAAGAAGAGAACGAGAATGAGAATGAAGAAGAGAATGAGAATGAAGAAGAGAATGAGAATGAAGAAGAGAATGAGAATGAAGAAGAGAATGAGAATGAAGAAGAGAATGAGAATGAAGAAGAGAACGAGAATGAAGAAGAGAACGAGAACGAGAATGAAGAAGAGAACGAGAAGGAAAAAAAGAAGAGAATAAGAATGAAGAAGAGCATAAGAATGAAGAAGAGAATAAGAATGAAGAAGAGAATAAGAATGAAGAAGAGAATAAGAATGAAGAAGAGAATAAAAATGAAGAAGAGAATGAGAATGAAGAAGAGAATAAGAATGAAGAAGAGAATGAGAATGAAGAAGAGAATGAGAATGAAGAAGAGAATGAGAATGAAGAAGAGAATGAGAATAAAGAAGAGAATGAGAATGAAGAAGAGAATGAGAATGAAGAAGAGAATGAGAGTGAAGGAGAGAATGAGAATGAAGAAGAGAATGAAGAAGAGAACGAGAATGAGAATGAAGAAGAGAATGAGAATGAAGAAGAGAATGAGAATGAAGAAGAGAATGAGAATGAAGAAGAGAATGAGAATGAAGAAGAGAATGAGAATGAAGAAGAGAATGAGAATGAAGAAGAGAATGAGAATGAAGAAGAGAATGAGAATGAAGAAGAGAATGAGAGTGAAGAAGAGAATGAGAGTGAAGAAGAGAATGAGAGTGAAGAAGAGAATGAGAGTGAAGGAGAGAATGAGAGTGAAGGAGAGAATGAGAATGAAGAAGAGAATGAGAATGAAGAAGAGAATGAGAGTGAAGAAGAGAATGAGAGTGAAGGAGAGAATGAGAATGAAGAAGAGAATGAGAATGAAGAAGAGAATGAGAGTGAAGAAGAGAATGAGAGTGAAGAAGAGAATGAGAGTGAAGGAGAGAATGAGAATGAAGAAGAGAATGAAGAAGAGAACGAGAATGAGAATGAAGAAGAGAACGAGAATGAGAATGAAGAAGAGAATGAGAATGAAGAAGAGAATGAGAATGAAGAAGAGAATGAGAATGAAGAAGAGAATGAGAATGAAGAAGAGAATGAGAATGAAGAAGAGAACGAGAATGAAGAAGAGAACGAGAATGAAGAAGAGAACGAGAACGAGAATGAAGAAGAGAACGAGAAGGAAAAAAAGAAGAGAATAAGAATGAAGAAGAGCATAAGAATGAAGAAGAGAATAAGAATGAAGAAGAGAATAAGAATGAAGAAGAGAATAAGAATGAAGAAGAGAATAAGAATGAAGAAGAGAATAAAAATGAAGAAGAGAATGAGAATGAAGAAGAGAATAAGAATGAAGAAGAGAATGAGAATGAAGAAGAGAATGAGAATGAAGAAGAGAATGAGAATGAAGAAGAGAATGAGAATGAAGAAGATAACGAGAATGAAGAAGAGAACGAGAATGAAGAAAAGAATGAGAATGAAGAAGAGAATGAGAATGAAGAAGATAACGAGAATGAAGAAGGGAACGAGAATGAAGAAAAGAAGAGAATAAGAATGAAGAAGAGAATAAGAATGAAGAAGAGAATAAGAATGAAGAAGAGAATAAGAATGAAGAAGAGAATAAGAATGAAGAAGAGAATAAGAATGAAGAAGAGAATAAGAATGAAGAAGAGAATAAAAATGAAGAAGAGAATAAGAATGAAGAAGAGAATATGAATGAAGAAGAGAATAAGAATGAAGGAGATAATAAGAATGAAGGAGATAATAAGAATGGAGAAGAGAATAAGAATGAAGAAGAGAATAAGAATGAAGAAGAGAATAAGAATGAAGAAGAGAATAAGAATGAAGAAGAGAATAAGAATGAAGAAGAGAATAAGAATGAAGAAGAGAATGAGAATGAAGAAGAGAATGAGAATGAAGAAGAGAATGAGAATGAAGAAGAGAATGAGAATGAAGAAGAGAATGAGAATGAAGAAGAGAATGAGAATGAAGAAGAGAATGAGAATGAAGAAGAGAATGAGAATGAAGAAGAGAATGAGAATGAAGAAGAGAATGAGAATGAAGAAGAGAATGAGAATGAAGAAGAGAATGAGAATGAAGAAGAGAATGAGAATGAAGAAGAGAATAAGAATGAAGAAGAGAATGAGAATGAAGAAGAGAATGAGAATGAAGAAGAGAATAAGAATGAAGAAGAGAATGAGAATTAAGAAGAGAATGAGAATGAAGAAGAGAATGAGAATGAAGAAGAGAATGAGAATGAAGAAGAGAATGAGAACGAAGAAGAGAATGAGAACGAAGAAGAGAATGAGAACGAAGAAGAGAATGAGAATGAAGAAGAGAATGAGAATGAAGAAGAGAATGAGAATGAAGAAGAGAATGAGAATGAAGAAGAGAATGAGAATGAAGAAGAGAATGAGAATGAAGAAGAGAATGAGAATGAAGAAGAGAATGAGAATGAAGAAGAGAATGAGAATGAAGAAGAGAATGAGAATGAAGAAGAGAATGAGAATGAAGAAGAGAATGAGAATGAAGAAGAGAATGAGAATGAAGAAGAGAATGAGAATGAAGAAGAGAATGAGAATGAAGAAGAGAATGAGAGTGAAGAAGAGAATGAGAGTGAAGAAGAGAATGAGAGTGAAGAAGAGAATGAGAGTGAAGAAGAGAATGAGAGTGAAGGAGAGAATGAGAATGAAGAAGAGAATGAGAATGAAGAAGAGAATGAGAGTGAAGAAGAGAATGAGAGTGAAGGAGAGAATGAGAATGAAGAAGAGAATGAAGAAGAGAACGAGAATGAGAATGAAGAAGAGAACGAGAATGAGAATGAAGAAGAGAATGAGAATTAAGAAGAGAATGAGAATGAAGAAGAGAATGAGAATGAAGAAGAGAATGAGAATGAAGAAGAGAACGAGAATGAAGAAGAGAACGAGAATGAAGAAGAGAACGAGAACGAGAATGAAGAAGAGAACGAGAAGGAAAAAAGAAGAGAATAAGAATGAAGAAGAGCATAAGAATGAAGAAGAGAATAAGAATGAAGAAGAGAATAAGAATGAAGAAGAGAATAAAAATGAAGAAGAGAATGAGAATGAAGAAGAGAATAAGAATGAAGAAGAGAATGAGAATGAAGAAGAGAATGAGAATGAAGAAGAGAATGAGAATGAAGAAGATAACGAGAATGAAGAAGAGAACGAGAATGAAGAAAAGAATGAGAATGAAGAAGAGAATGAGAATGAAGAAGATAACGAGAATGAAGAAGGGAACGAGAATGAAGAAAAGAAGAGAATAAGAATGAAGAAGAGAATAAGAATGAAGAAGAGAATAAGAATGAAGAAGAGAATAAGAATGAAGAAGAGAATAAGAATGAAGAAGAGAATAAGAATGAAGAAGAGAATAAGAATGAAGAAGAGAATATGAATGAAGAAGAGAATATGAATGAAGAAGAGAATAAGAATGAAGGAGATAATAAGAATGAAGGAGATAATAAGAATGGAGAAGAGAATAAGAATGAAGAAGAGAATAAGAATGAAGAAGAGAATAAGAATGAAGAAGAGAATGAGAATGAAGAAGAGAATGAGAATGAAGAAGAGAATGAGAATGAAGAAGAGAATGAGAATGAAGAAGAGAATGAGAATGAAGAAGAGAATGAGAATGAAGAAGAGAATGAGAATGAAGAAGAGAATGAGAATGAAGAAGAGAATGAGAATGAAGAAGAGAATGAGAATGAAGAAGAGAATAAGAATGAAGAAGAGAATGAGAATGAAGAAGAGAATGAGAATGAAGAAGAGAATAAGAATGAAGAAGAGAATGAGAATTAAGAAGAGAATAAGAATGAAGAAGAGAATGAGAATTAAGAAGAGAATGAGAATGAAGAAGAGAATGAGAATGAAGAAGAGAATGAGAATGAAGAAGAGAATGAGAATGAAGAAGAGAATGAGAATGAAGAAGAGAATGAGAATGAAGAAGAGAATGAGAATGAAGAAGAGAATGAGAATGAAGAAGAGAATGAGAATGAAGAAGAGAATGAGAATGAAGAAGAGAATGAGAATGAAGAAGAGAATGAGAATGAAGAAGAGAATAAGAATGAAGAAGAGAATGAGAATGAAGAAGAGAATGAGAATGAAGAAGAGAATAAGAATGAAGAAGAGAATGAGAATTAAGAAGAGAATGAGAATGAAGAAGAGAATGAGAATGAAGAAGAGAATGAGAACGAAGAAGAGAATGAGAACGAAGAAGAGAATGAGAACGAAGAAGAGAATGAGAACGAAGAAGAGAATGAGAATGAAGAAGAGAATGAGAATGAAGAAGAGAATGAGAATGAAGAAGAGAATGAGAATGAAGAAGAGAATGAGAATGAAGAAGAGAATGAGAATGAAGAAGAGAATGAGAATGAAGAAGAGAATGAGAATGAAGAAGAGAATGAGAATGAAGAAGAGAATGAGAATGAAGAAGAGAATGAGAATGAAGAAGAGAATGAGAATGAAGAAGAGAATGAGAATGAAGAAGAGAATGAGAATGAAGAAGAGAATGAGAATGAAGAAGAGAATGAGAATGAAGAAGAGAATGAGAGTGAAGAAGAGAATGAGAGTGAAGAAGAGAATGAGAGTGAAGAAGAGAATGAGAGTGAAGAAGAGAATGAGAGTGAAGGAGAGAATGAGAATGAAGAAGAGAATGAGAATGAAGAAGAGAATGAGAGTGATGAAGAGTATGAGAGTGAAGGAGAGAATGAGAATGAAGAAGAGAATGAGAATGAAGAAGAGAATGAGAGTGAAGAAGAGAATGAGAGTGAAGAAGAGAATGAGAGTGAAGAAGAGAATGAGAATGAAGAAGAGAATGAGAGTGAAGAAGAGAATGAGAGTGAAGGAGAGAATGAGAATGAAGAAGAGAATGAAGAAGAGAACGAGAATGAGAATGAAGAAGAGAACGAGAATGAGAATGAAGAAGAGAATGAGAATTAAGAAGAGAATGAGAATGAAGAAGAGAATGAGAATGAAGAAGAGAATGAGAATGAAGAAGAGAACGAGAATGAAGAAGAGAACGAGAATGAAGAAGAGAACGAGAACGAGAATGAAGAAGAGAACGAGAAGGAAAAAAGAAGAGAATAAGAATGAAGAAGAGCATAAGAATGAAGAAGAGAATAAGAATGAAGAAGAGAATAAGAATGAAGAAGAGAATAAAAATGAAGAAGAGAATGAGAATGAAGAAGAGAATAAGAATGAAGAAGAGAATGAGAATGAAGAAGAGAATGAGAATGAAGAAGAGAATAAGAATGAAGAAGAGAATGAGAATGAAGAAGAGAATGAGAATGAAGAAGAGAATGAGAATGAAGAAGATAACGAGAATGAAGAAGAGAACGAGAATGAAGAAAAGAATGAGAATGAAGAAGAGAATGAGAATGAAGAAGATAACGAGAATGAAGAAGGGAACGAGAATGAAGAAAATAAGAGAATAAGAATGAAGAAGAGAATAAGAATGAAGAAGAGAATAAGAATGAAGAAGAGAATAAGAATGAAGAAGAGAATAAGAATGAAGAAGAGAATAAGAATGAAGAAGAGAATAAGAATGAAGAAGAGAATAAGAATGAAGAAGAGAATAAGAATGAAGAAGAGAATATGAATGAAGAAGAGAATATGAATGAAGAAGAGAATAAGAATGAAGGAGATAATAAGAATGAAGGAGATAATAAGAATGGAGAAGAGAATAAGAATGAAGAAGAGAATAAGAATGAAGAAGAGAATAAGAATGAAGAAGAGAATGAGAATGAAGAAGAGAATGAGAATGAAGAAGAGAATGAGAATGAAGAAGAGAATGAGAATGAAGAAGAGAATGAGAATGAAGAAGAGAATGAGAATGAAGAAGAGAATGAGAATGAAGAAGAGAATGAGAATGAAGAAGAGAATGAGAATGAAGAAGAGAATGAGAATGAAGAAGAGAATGAGAATGAAGAAGAGAATAAGAATGAAGAAGAGAATGAGAATGAAGAAGAGAATGAGAATGAAGAAGAGAATAAGAATGAAGAAGAGAATGAGAATTAAGAAGAGAATGAGAATGAAGAAGAGAATGAGAATGAAGAAGAGAATGAGAATGAAGAAGAGAATGAGAACGAAGAAGAGAATGAGAACGAAGAAGAGAATGAGAACGAAGAAGAGAATGAGAATGAAGAAGAGAATGAGAATGAAGAAGAGAATGAGAATGAAGAAGAGAATGAGAATGAAGAAGAGAATGAGAATGAAGAAGAGAATGAGAATGAAGAAGAGAATGAGAATGAAGAAGAGAATGAGAATGAAGAAGAGAATGAGAATGAAGAAGAGAATGAGAATGAAGAAGAGAATGAGAATGAAGAAGAGAATGAGAATGAAGAAGAGAATGAGAATGAAGAAGAGAATGAGAATGAAGAAGAGAATGAGAATGAAGAAGAGAATGAGAATGAAGAAGAGAATGAGAATGAAGAAGAGAATGAGAATGAAGAAGAGAATGAGAATGAAGAAGAGAATGAGAATGAAGAAGAGAATGAGAATGAAGAAGAGAATGAGAATGAAGAAGAGAGTGAGAATGAAGAAGAGAATGAGGAGGATAATGGGAATAATGAGAACGAGGAAAATACTGATATCGAGAAGGAGAATGAAGAAGAGAACGAGAATGAGAATGAAGAAGAGAACGAGAAGGAGAATGAAGAAGAGAACGAGAAGGAGAATGAAGAAGAGAACGAGAAGGAGAATGAAGAAGAGAACGAGAAGGAGAATGAAGAAGAGAACGAGAAGGAGAATGAAGAAGAGAACGAGAAGGAGAATGAAGAAGAGAACGAGAAGGAGAATGAAGAAGAGAACGAGGAGAATGAAGAAGAGAACGAGAAGAAGAATGAAGAAGAGAACGAGAAGAAGAATGAAGAAGAGAATGCGAAGGAGAATGAAGAGGAGAACGAGAAGGATAATGGGAATAATGAGAACGAGGAAAATACTGATATCGAGAAGGAGAATGAAGAAGAGAACGAGAAGGAGAATGAAGAAGAGAACGAGAAGGAGAATGAAGAAGAGAACGAGAAGAAGAATGAAGAAGAGAATGAGAAGGAGAATGAAGAGGAGAACGAGAAGTATAATGGGAATAATGAGAACGAGGAAAAGAATGATATCGAGAAGGAGAACGAAGAAGAGAACTAGGAGGAAAATGGGAATGAGAACGAGGGAGAGAAGGGGATGAGAACGTGGAGGAGAATGAGATCGAGAATGACAATGAGTATGAGGAGGAGAATGAGAATGAAAATGAGAAAGAGAGTAGTGAATGATAAAGAGACGAGAGAACGAGAAGAAAAACTAGAAGGAAAACGAAAAGAACTACTCGAAGTAAAATGAAGAAACGAGCGAGCGCGAGTAGAAAGGGGAAGTTGGCGGGCGTGGGCGTGGGCGTGGGTGGGGGCATTGGTGTGGGCGTGAGCGGGGGCGTGGGCGGAGTTAGGGCGGAGCGGACGCGGGTGCGTTGCCCAGCGGCGCTGTCGCCCACGCGCTGCGTTCTGGGTGGGGGGTGGCGGGGGAGGGAAGGGGAGGGGAGGGGAGGGGAGGGGTTCCGCCTGTGCCCGGGCGAGCGGCGACTGCGACGCCCACGCGGTGCCACTGCGCTGCCTGGGGCGGGGGCTGGAGCGGAGGGGGGGGGGGCGTGCGCCCAGAAGCGCCCTCGCCGGGCAGCCGGACAAGTAATTCTCCACCGCCGCCCTGCATTATGAATGGCAGCTTTTGCAAACCCTTTCTTTTAGCTTGCGTAGGATTACGTTTTGTAGCATGAAACGTTTTTATAAAAAACTGAAAGAATAAAAATTTGAATACGTACCGGTACACTACTTCCAATACAATAAAATACTGTGTGTTTTTTCAGCGCGTTGCCAATGCAACTCACACGAAACACTTGCACGTATGTATGAAAAAAGTAAAAAAAAAATGATATCTCTAACTAGGAGATTCTTTAAAATATAATTTGACAGAAATGTTCTGAATGAGGAGTGATGAAATACTTAATTGAATTTGAGGAAGTTGGTTCATTTTCTTGAGGATGTTGGTTATTTTTTATATATAAGTTACATGTGTAAAGCCGTTCATATAATTTAAAAAAATCAAATTACGAAAAATTAAACGTTTCACGAGAAATATACTTTAAATTACTTGAATTAGCCAATTCACACATTTTTTCTTATTTTTGTATTTTATACTTTTGTTGTGAAGCCCTTTTTTCTGTGGACAATCTGGATATATGCAATTATTTACGTTTCAATGTTTCAATGCAAGCAGAAGTTTATTATTACTACATATATTCTGAACATAATGCAAATGTTCATATTTGAATTATAAAACAAAGTAATTCATGTGAAATGAAACAGAATGCTGTTAATAATGTAATTTGATTAAGAAGTCGCAATAGCTAAATATTAGAGCATACAACTTTACCAATGTAGACAAAATGTAGATGTAGACAAAAGAAAAAATGAATATGATGAGAGTAAGTCTTCAATTAATTTCAGTTGGTTTCGTAGTGCGGTTGTGCGTGTTTACATGTGCAGGTGTCTATGTGATCTGATTTACATGTGAAGTTGTTTGAGGGAATGTGTGTTGATTTTCATTACTACGTTGTGTACCTTAACATGTTCATATTTACGGTTTTATATTTTGTTTTACACCGATCCGCCCGATATATTTTTTGAATACATGGAATTTATCAGTTATTTTAGCTACACCAATGTATGCTAACTAAATATTCATGAAATAGATTGTATGCAATACATCGATGTCAGATGGCAATGAGAATTGTTATTCTCTTTATAAATTTCAATTCTATTAGTAAATACATTATATTATCTATCTGTAATCAACATTTAATTAAATTGAATTACGTGGTTATGAACTATTTTTTTTATTTGAAATTAAAGATAAACATTCTACATCATTTTGTTCACGACTTTACATTTTTACTGGAATGCGTTCTCTCTGCACGGACTTCAGTTTGACAGGTTACGATAATTCAAACGTTGATAAAAAACGGAAACATTTTTACAAAAATATTAAGCGCTTCTGACCATCGACTTCGCTTCTGCTTTCCCCATGGAAATTTGGGAGCTTTAAATAACTTATTAAAATGACTTTTATGACAACACAGGCCGCAATAATCCAAAATAATATGTGCAAAAACAGTTTATGTATGCCTTTTTTCACCTAATCAAGATTTTTTCATCTTAATAACCTCCAAATAATGTGATCTTTCGAAACCACTAAGGTGTTTTGACCGAGAATTTTACAGTACATACAAATAAATGTTTCATGCTGTAGGTTTCGCTGTAATGTTGATACAGATCTGAGTGTTTATCGTAATTAAAAACAATTATATCTCAAGGGCCATAAAACGAACAAACATATCTACACAAAAATTGGAAACACACACACATATGTTTTGACCACAGACGAACAAAATATATCTAATGTTAACTTTATTTTGAATAAGAGATTGGGGCTCCATTTAGTGTTCGTAATTTGTCTTATATTTTCTTATGATGTAAAGGTAGCATATGTAGTGCACATATTCGCATGATCTTCATAGATGTAAGTAGAGAAGATAATATCACATACATGTGTCTGAGGAAGAGTACATCATCTAGTCCAACGTACGGTCGAAAGAACAGAACTAGGGCAAGAGTTAAAAAATATCCGAATTATGGACTAATTTTTAAGGTGATTGATTCGTTCATTTCTTAATTATTCTGATTGAAGGAAACAAAATAACCTACCGATCAACTCTACATCCGACCTCTGCTTCATCGGGTTCAACTAAGTTCGTGTCGCCGTTCGGCAATATTGGCTTGGCAGCTTATCTAATAGCAACAAATGCTATCGTAGACATATCGCGTCGCGAGCTGAACCGGGCGCGCCCCTGTCGGGAAGTATCGCAGGCTGCCAAGTGGCTGTCGCCCGAGGCCGCGAGCGGCGCGCGCGGCGGTGGCCGGAGATTGGCTGGCGTGCGGGCTTCGACGCCCGGCGAGGGCGGGGCCCGGAAATGAATAGCATCGACGACTGCGCCCGCGGATCGCGTTTCCCGCCACCCCACGCCCCGCCACGCCCCCGTCTCCGCTGCCGTTCCATGCCGCCCCGGCCCCTCAACCTACGCTCAACCACGATCCGTCTCGCGCACGCTTTCGCCTCCGAAGCGCACCACAACCGCCCATGCCCCGTCCTTCTCCCTCCGTTCCCGATCACACGTCGTGCCCGTTTCCACCCCACCACACACTCCCACGGCCCACTACCGTCATTGTCCAGCCTTATCCCCGCCAACGCGCTTAGCCCCGCCACCGCTGCCATTCCATCCATTCCATTCGCCTCCGAAGCGCACCACAACCGCCCGTGCCCCGCCCCCGTCCTTCTCCCTCCGTTCCCGATCACACGTCGTGCCCGTTTCCACCCCACCACACACTCCCATGGCCAACTACCGTTATTGCCCGGCCCCATCCCCGCCACCGTGTTAGCCCCGTCGCCGCTGCCTGCCTTTCCCCTGCTCAAAAACGTTTTGTTTCGCGCAGGCCTTCGCTCTCAGATCGCATCGTATTCATTTATGCCCTTCCTTCTCCCTCCGGTTAACTCTCGCCCTCGTCTCCGCTCCCACGTCTTTCTGTTCCGACCCCGCCACAGTACCCCCTCGTTCTCGTATCGACCCCGCCCCTGCCTTCGTTTTGTGTACGCATTTGCCCCAACAGCCTACCCGTCTCTCTTTCGGACCTCTTCAACTGCTTTTGCTTCTATCTCGCACCTTTCCCCCCACTTTTGCCTCTGCGTCGCCTGTGACCCTGACACCTATCCCACTCCCGACGTGATCCGCTTCCATTTGGTTCTCTCGTCTCCACATCTTGGCCCGTTTCCATCCCGCTTCCATCTGTATATTTCGTCCCCGCTCCCTATCTTACTTTCAGTCCTGCCCAGTCTGTTTCGGCGCCTTCCAACATCCGCTCTGCCATGCCCTCGTCCTTACTGATTTCCACCCTGCTCCCGCTCAAACAAGACGCATTCCTTCGTTCTCGAATCGCACCACAATATCTTATACCTTGCCCCCTTACTTCTACCTCCCCTTATCACTCGCCTGTGTCCCCGATTCAGCCTCCGATAACCTTCGCTACCGCCTCGCCTCACCTTGTCGCGTTTCGACCCTGTCCCTGACCCGCCACGGCCCACTATTGCCACAACCCGCTCCCGCCCCACCGCCGCCTTAGGCTGGCTTCCCACGGCGCGAACGCAGCGCGCTTCCTTCAAGGAGCAGAGCTCTTCCGACGCAACCACCGCCGGAGCCACGGCCGCACCGCCGCCCGCCGTGGAAGGGGGTGGGGTCTGGAGGGGTAGGTTTCGCCGACCCTCCGGCGACGACGAACAAAGGGACCGGAGTAGGTAGAACGCTGCGGCCGCGGCGCAGTGGGAAGGCTCCCATTTAAAGCTGTGTTCTGCTAGCGGTGGCGCGTGGCCCCTCGTGCGCTTCTGGTGGCCGGAGTTCGGCGTCTGCTGCCGCAGCAGCCGCCACCCGCTGCACGTGGGAAGGCCTCCATTCAAACCAATGCTCTGCTACGCGCCGCGCTGCTGCGAAGCGCGCTACGGCCGCGCCGTGGGAAGGGGCCCACCAGACTGCTAGACCAGACACCGCTGCCCTTTCGTGCCCTCTTCGCCCCCCACCCTGACTGCCTCCTTCTCTACCTCTACGCTTCTTTCCCTCGCCTTAGTCCCATTCTCCAAACCCGGCCTCGTCTCTGCTCCCACGTCGTCCCCGTTTCCACCTCGACCCTGTCTTCATTTCGGTACACTCAAAATTCCAACATTCCCGCTCCGCTCCCGGCCTACTCCTACTCCGCTTCTAGATCTCGCCTTTGCTCACTTAACCGCATCTGCCTTGCCGCATCTCCGTGCTCGACTCGTACTGTTTCGACCTCCATACCACCGCGGTCCACTTCCGTATCCACTTCGCCCTTTCATCGTCTTCGCCTCCTGACCCAATCCCATTTCGCCCTCGCCTCCCTTCCATCTTTTACGTTTGTTCCCGTTCCTGTCCCTGTCTTGGCTTCAGTCCTGCTTCATCTCTCTTTCGAGTTATTCCCATTCCAGGCAAGGCCCGTCGCCAGTTGGTGCGTTCATCATCCCAGCCGCTAGGCCTACCTCACTACCCTACCAAGCTTTCTCCCCACTTCCAATCTTACCACCGAATCTTCCTAATAATTAGTCTCGCTTCAATTCTTTCCAGATCCAACCCTGCCCCCAATCTCTGCGCTCACGCATCTGCCTCGCCTCGCGGCCTTTGTACCAGGTCCAATTCCTCTGCCCTGTCCGACCCTCTTCTTTCCTCGCTCAATCCCCGTCTCCTGTCCTGCCCGCACCCACGCCCCGCATTTTCCCCGATTGACCCCGTTCCCTCGCTGCTCCCACGTCGCCCCCGCCCCCGCTCCCGCTCGGCTTCCTGCTTCATATCCGCGCGCGACAGCCAATTGTTTTCGACGCCGAGCGGCGCCGCCGCTAGAGGTCGTTGACAGCCGAGTGTCGGATTTCGCTGGATTTTTTAATCCGCTGTCGGCCGCATTACAGCGCCCCAACGCGTTCCCACAACGCGCATATCGAATATAACTCCCGAGTTCTTTTGTAACGAGTTCTCGTTACGAAAGTCAAAGAAAGGCAACAGAGACCACTTGCAGCACTACCTTGTTGAGCAGAATACAACCATAGTAAAAGTGAGAAATCCACGTAGTATTTGCTCTCGATTCCCAAAGGATTCAATATTTATTCATTTATAATTATTTTTGTTTGATGAGAAATATTAAAAAGTATGTGTAGATCACATGGTCCATGTATTCATCATGTAAAAAGAATTATAAAAACCACGAGCAGATTACATGTAGAAAACAAGTGAACGAAAAACTAATGTTTACGGAACTGCTCTGAGCTATACTAGCATTCGTACAGAGAGACAGATTTTAGAAATTAAAAAAATAATCTTAAGTGTTTTAACAATACGAACTCTCAAGGAAAATCAGTTCTACGTAAGTTTTATAA